>JAVJGG010000030.1:25017053-25025253 GCA_035590195.1 Aviceda cuculoides | reverse complement strand
TAACAGGAGAGAATATTTCTATTTTGTAAAGGAAATACCTACTCAGGGGAAAAAAAAAAAAAAATTCATTTCAGAGTCAGTGTTCTCACTTCTGTGTCCACAGAAGACTTGATTACACACATGGGTATTATTTCCTGTTCCAGTTTATCTGCAATTTGAATATACAGTACTCATGCTTAATGAATTAATTAATTCAGGGCAAGTCTCTACTTGGTTACACATGTTAAAAGTCCTCTCATTGTAAAAGTGCACCTATATTATTCAGCCAATTTAAATTAATCATTGTTGTAGTAAAAAGTCTGTATTTTAACCAGAGAAATGGAACCTTTTCAGTATTTAAGGCATTAAAAATAAAATTCCAAAATATACCTAACAGTTCATTTAAACGCATGTTTCCTAAAACCACGTTCTCAGATATACCAAGATTGTATCCTTATTAATAAATTTATGCTAGTAAAGGATTAGATATCCTGATTACTCCAGCAAGATTAACATTATACAAAAAAATACAACAGTATTGTTTTCTGTACAGTGATCCTTCAAGAATCAGCAGATTTGTTGGCACCTTCTCCTTCAGCTTCCTGATAAGATCAATTTCCTTCTCAATGAGAAGCAAGTATAAATTTCAAGAAAGCCACATTCAGTGAAATTAGACATCTGTGTTTTTCTTTCAGTCTTATACATACCTGATCGGGATGATATAGGAAAACAGGAGGAGGAACCGGAAAAGGTTGCGATACCACGGGCCTACAAATCCTTGCAGGGTTACCATAACAACTGATAGTGCAACTAAAGCCAAAAACAGCGCTTTGGTCAGTTGATTCAGCTCCAGGTCCAGCAAGCCAACCTAGAGGAAGAAGTATAAATCAAGTTAGTCATTAGTTTTTCTTCAATTGACACTTCGCAGTGCAAACAATCAGCTACTATTGGCGTTCTTATTCCTACCTATTAAAAATCCATGCAGCTGTAACAATTAACTGCATTTTGATAACTGACTTGATTATTGTTCCTCTGCTTGCATGCAAGAGATGGCCCGTGGTTACAGGACAAGAACGACTCCCAGAACCAGTGAGAACTGGCCCAGCCAGGCCTTTAGAATGCCTTTACATCCGACACATCCCTCCCCAACCTCCGACCCAGGACGGGAACACAGGGGCAAGGAGAAAAGACAATTAAATATCAACAAACGAGCAGGAATACTTTCCTTCTGTCATGCACGCAGCAAAAATGCTGACACTGCATATTTGTATTTACTGCTCATTTACTGCTAGACGATCAAAAACCTGTTAGATTCAAGAATTGACGGACAAATGCGACAGAACTACCTTCCGATTCACATAACTAGTGTACTGTAACTTGTAACTGTGCTCCCAAAGCGGTCTGTAAATCGGACCTAATTTCATAGAAATAATTTTTAATTGCATGAAGCTTTCCGTTATTCAACATAATAATAAAAAACAACAATCAAGTGGAATATCCATTTTCAAACCCAAATAGTAAAACAGAGCTTCAACTTTTTATGAGTAAAAAGGTATTTGATTTAGAAACATTTTAGCAAAAACAGAGAGGCTCGCTTTCATCTACTGTTTCTCATGAAAAAAATATTTTTAAGCTATGTAACTAAGACTCTCACCATTTCAATAATGTATGCTGTAAGCTAAGTATTTATACTCCGCTTTTTGGGATGCTCTTGTAGTCAGTAAAGTATGTGGGAAAATTATGTCAGGAAGAGTCTCCTAGGCCCCATCACAGATGCCCCTTTTATCTTCAAGTCTTGCCAGTAAGACCAGTAAAACATAACACTTCCTTAGATATCAGTCTCCAAAAGAACCACTTTAAATATAGTTCTCAAAAATTCCAGCAATCTTGCTTACACATGGGCTGTCCCTTCCCTAGAGAACCAGGCAGCTGAAGACCACAGCGGCTGATTTATCAGCTGCATTTAAAAAGCAGCACAACGAGGACAAATATCTTGCAATTTCCGCTGCTTCAACTACTACATAGTTTATGCTTGAATTATTGAGAAAAATAGGTTTTTGGATTAAAATGAAGAAAAATTAAGCCAGGGAAGTAGAGCATGTTTCAAAGCCCAGATCTTTTTGCATTGACAAAGGCAGCCTAAGTTTCAGGCCTCGCTGAGGATCAGATGAAGTCATTATTCATTCAGTCAGGGAAAAAAGACTCAATTACCTCAACCTAAAGATGCTATCAATGAATGCAAAGTGCATATTTTACTCTATTCATCCAAATCCCATTAAAAAGTGAAAGGAATGATTTAATCTGGCCTTCTAGAGTTGGTCTTTTTTTGTAATAAAATAAAGAATCACTGTCTTGCAATATGCATAACCACTACCTCACACTTTTTTTTCCTGCATCATGGTAGTGAAAGCCTATCTCTCCCCTCAGCTCCCCCCTCCGCAAAAACCCCACCCCAGAATAGAAATGAATAAAGAGCTTCTTTGGAAAGAATGCCACTTTTTGGACAGAAACATTAAATTTAGTCCACTGCACACCGATACGTAGCTAATTCAAAGCATTAATACCTTTCTAATTGATGAAGACAGATGTGAATTTAAGTTTGGAATCTAACCAAAATGTGTCTGGAGAGATATTAAGAGAATAAAAAAGTTGACAATGAAAAATTTTCACACAGTAAATCTTTTGCTCAAGAACATTTGGTTTGTTACTAATAACATCATCCTTTTTAATGTAGATCATACTACTGGCCGTAGTAAATTTTAAGATTTTAAATTCCTATAGCCAAGGGAAGGCAACTGCAACACCCTGCTTAAGGCACATAAAGAAACTAAGTTTTAATAGAAATGCATTCTCCATTTCTCAAAATTTAGTTACTATAAAGTACTGAAATATACTTAATTAGTTTAATTCTGTGCCTTTCCACTTAAACAACTTCTCCACTCAAACAAATGAAACACTGCTGAATTATCCAGACGCATTTCATGTAGAAATTCACCAACGTTCTCTAAAATTCATCTGAATATTGGAAAAATGGGTAAACTTAATTTTAACTACATTGTGATTTTATCAAAGCATTTATAAAATATACCATCTCAGGAAAGTGATTTCTTTCCTTTTGAAAATAATCATACCCTGAATAATTATGACAATATAAGAGATAGATGACTTAAGAATTGGAGTAATTTTCCACATTTATTGCTATTTCCCATATCAGAAAACCAAATTTTCATCTACTTGTCATAATATTTGTTCTACGTGAAACAACTATGTTAACAAAATTAAACACACCACTGGAAATTTTATTCTCCAAGGGAAAATTTGTACATAATGTCTAAGACAACCACAATAGTTTTGCAAAGGGGCTGCTCTACGATAATGAACACAATAATTGCCTGTATAATCTAAAATGCTACTAATGGCAACAACTGCAAATCCATTTAGCTCCTCTTTAATTTATGCACGAAGTTTTAAATAGCTAATGGTTCTCAGTAAAATAATGGCTTATACCATCAATAAAAAGTATGGCGTTGTCTACCTGCACCAAAAAAAGCCTACAAGTTTTAAAAATACTTTGGTTTTGAATAAGGGAACAATTAAAGGTCTAAACTTCACATTTTGGACCACAAGGTATAAGTCATTATGTTCTAAGAAAAATCTTAATTAGCAAAAGTTGAAAGCAACAAAAAACCCCTTTCTGACTACTGAAGTCAAACATGACAGCAATATTGCATTGCTGCGCTAAATGCTTAACTTTTGGGAAAGGTTATCCTCTGAAACTATTATTGTAGTAATAGAACAATTCCTCTAATATTATAAAAAGTGTATTATTTGGAAAATGAGAAAATATTTTTATGCTAGAATATAAATGCAAAATTTTATAATTACATGTTGCACAAAGGTAAAGATTTCTCAAAATAGTCCAGTGCAGTTATGTTTTTATTCAACTACAGTTTAAAGTGCATTAGAAATAACAGGCCTTTTTTAAGGGTCCTACTTTAATATTGCTGAAGTGTCTTAGGACATACTTCCCCCTGCCACCAAACTCGTCCACAAAGGTAATTATATTTCAGTAATCAGTCCGCTTCTGCACTGACAAACACCATATTGACTACAATGAAATTTCATGGTATGTATGTTTGAGATAGATTTTGGCTTTAACTTGCATCATAAGCGTAAAAATTTTCTTTCCTAGTTTTAATCCATGCTCTCAACTTAACTTTATTAAACCTCGAATACTAGTCAATTATTCATGTTTTCATTAATTTTAGTCTAAACCTAAATGTAAGCAGCTATGAAAAGAGTAAGGTAAGTATTTAAAATTACTAAAATTCTAATAATATAGCTTTCTTCTTTGGGCTGACAAAACCAAGCGTTGCCTAAGAAAAATGATTCATGGCATTTCATTATATAAAAATTCTTTTCTTGTAAATGGAGTACTATATACAGTTAGCTGCATATATCTGTACCCCTATGGCTTTCTTAATAATCTGTTAAACCTTTCCTACAGTCCCTAGGAATAACAGATTATTAATCTGTGTTTAAAGTCTAAATAGACACATCATTATCTGTTTACCTTAATCTTTGACACTAAAACCATGTACAGCAACTTCAGAATCTGTAATTGTTTCTTCTTTGTTAAGTCTCCTAATTTTAAGGTTATTCCTACAATTCAAATTCTTGACTGCTCAGCAATCCAGGTAACCACATTAAGCTAATGTAACCATGAATCAAAACAAGTAAAGCAAGTGAATTCAAGTTTAGGAAGCTTCTTTCCTTAATTTACTGTACTCAAGTAAAGGTCTGACAAATACATTTCTCTACAAGCCTGTCTTGATTAACATAAAAACCACCAAATCTTGCATACAGTATATTACACTTTTTAATCAATCTCCTACTCATTCTTTAAGCAGTAGATTCAAAGGTAGCAAAAGCAAAGAAAACACTGAAATATATAAAGTGACCATTTCGTGAAAAAGTCACCTCTCTGCTTTTTCTCAGATCTATTTTCAAACAGCCCAATCACTTGTTTAGCTGCAAGAGCAACAGTGACAAACCTTGAAAACATTTTCTGAAGCACTAAAAACCTATTACAAGTTTTATTCATTTTAGAATTAGAGCAATAATTGTGTGTGGGGGGGTTCTACTTAGTAAAAATGAAATAAAGTTTAGTTATTTAGTCCACACCAGTGGAGTTATACAAAAGTAATAACCAGAAACAGTCCATTTGATTCCAATAACATTTTCTGTATTTCCTTTGGCAAAAAAAGCATCCATCTTTCCTGCTAGCTTTAATGCAACCCAACATCACTTTGAACAAACCGAAGTATTTGTCATTATGTTAATATTGCAGGTTTATGGAACTGAATTACATATATTCTGCACTAATTTCAAGAAACATTTTTAGATATTTAGCATTAATTGTATCCCCAAAGAAACAAATTACAATAACTTGTCTGGATGCTTTCAAAAACCAGCCCATATCCAACAGACAAGCATTTAAAAGAATAGAAATATTTTAAAACTCAAAAAGAAATATATGATTATCATCCAAAGGAAGAAGAGTAAGCTGCAAGTAGATAATGGGTTTTTTTAATGTTTTGATGCGTATTAAAAACCAGAGGCTTAAACACTGTTAAAAGCAAAGTAAGTTTATTATATTTTGAAATTATCCTTCTGACTTGCCTGTTTTTACTTCAACAGGCTATTCACAACTGCATAATATCTATGTTTGAAATAACCTAATCACTTTAGAAACAAAATTCCCTTTTGTAGCTAGTAATATCTATAATGCTAAAAGAAAAGGAAGACTCAAACTTTTCTTTCTCTCTCTGCCTCCTTTATTCACCCATTTTATATTGTTGCCGTTTCCTGTTTTTCAACATCATCTGAGTTTGGATACTCAAAATGAAACTTGAAAGTCCTCTCCAGGTTTTTCGAGGTGCTTAGCCCTCTCTAATTCAGTCTACTACAATAAAAACTGTAAGTGAGCTGTATCCACAACTGTACTTAAATAGCGGACTCAGTTGCTTGAAGTAAGGCACTCATTTTGACAAATACTAGCCACAGATTTCGTAACCTTAAGCGTGTCATCTTTTTCATTTGTGTCCTGATCTATCCTAACGCCAATGCTTTACTGTATCTGTAATAAAACATTACATTTCAAAAGATCAAAGCGAGAGAGACCGCAGGTGACCCACTCTTAACACCCCGCTGACCACATCTGCTTTTCACTAACATTTTCGCACTTTGCTCAGCTCTCCCAACGTCTCCAAGTATTCCCCAGTCTGGCGTCTCTTTTTAGAACCAGTCTTTACACCTAAGAAGGAGGCCAGGCCTTTGATATTCGCCTCCACCTCAGGGCAGCGTTCCGCTGTAAGGCGAAGGCCCGCGGCGGCGCCGAGAGAGCTGCCATGTCCGGCCGGGGCAGCAGAGGGTGCTCGAGGGTGGCACGAGCTCCTCTCCCAACGGCTGGCGGGAACGCAGCACCCGGCCTTCCCTCCTCTCGGTTTTACCTCGGATTTACCTCCTCTCCTTCGAGAAGGTCAGAGCTATTCCGAGGGCTTCGACGATTCCGACTGCGTACCGAAACTACTGTATTTCCTTCTTAGCAAAAAGTTACACGTCGAACGCCTTTATGCGGTCACAGACTCGCCCCTCGAGGTGCTGCAGTCGGATGCGGTGCAACCACACGTTCTCTGACTTCGCTGTATTTGTCACACAAGAATGACACAAACGTGCGCAGAGAATATTAAGAAACTGAAAAGGTTAATGGCTTCTTAAACTCTGGCATCCATATAGGGATTGTGCTGTATTAGTAACATATCCTCCTCCTATTAGAAGCTATCAATTGAAAATGTCTCCTCAAGACCACCCATCAATTTGGAGTAATTACTTCAATAATCTGAGCTAACTACTCATATCGGAGACTTCAACAACCAAAAGCATTCACATAGTGAAACTCTGAAGATACCCATTTTTTCAATTTAAAACAATCTAGTGCACACAAGATTTCATACAAAAGACATACAGCATTTCTAAGCACTCACAGTCCTCCTTATCTCTGATCAAAATTGGTAAGACATGGAATTCTGGGGGGAAAAATGATCAGGATTTAAAGATGTTGGATTTTACACTGGAACACTATCTCCAGATTTATATTTCATCTGTAACTTTTACAAATGCTTATTATGTCTTTAAGATTGATCATTGCCAGCTTCAACTCAAGACATTTCTAGCATGCTGTCATGTAATCAGTTCTTTTAATGCTCAGAATACAGAATAAGCAGCTTTACACATTACACACTTATTAAAATATATTCAATGGAGATGGCATTTTTAATCTACTCAGATTCATCTTTCTCACAGATGAAAATAATTAGCTTTGCCAAATAACTGCAAAACTAGCATGGGGAGAACTCGTGCCAAAGTTTTTACTGTGTAGATATAAAGAAATAAATATAAGAAATTCTGAGGTATGTAAGAAACAGTAAATGAAATAGCTCAGTAAGAGGTACTACTTTCTTCAAGAAAAAAAAAAATTATAAAAGGGACCTCACAAATTAATAGCAACAGCTAGCTCTTTCATTTGTGTAAATTTTGGGAATTCTAATATATCAACACTTCAGACCATGCAGCTGATAGGTCTAAATAATTTTTTCATACAGAAAGCTGCATACATTTATTTTTGTCACTGTAGGGACTGAATTTGTGTTTTATATGTATGTCATACTGTACGTTTAATAAGATTTCATAAATGGTATGAGAACCTTGTAGCTTCTTCAAAAACATCTTTGAAATTAAGACAACACTTGAAAACATGTATCTAAAGACATCCAACATTTGTTTACTCCACATTAAAACTAGGGTGTTAGTAACTCAGCTCCTCATAGACTATCTAGATTAAGCTATTAGCAGAGATTTTTAAAGAGTTTATCTCGCAGCAGGGCTGGGGGAAGAGAGGTCAGATCTCAGGTTATCAAAACACACATGGCAATTTTTCCAATAAGAATTCAATTAAATAAATGAAGTCAAGAACCCATGAAGTTTAAGCTTAGTTTTAAGTTTTATCATTTCATTTTATCCCATATCAACAGTAAGATTAAAGACAGTTAAAAGGTTTTTTTTTTCTTCCATCTTACTCAAGGTTAAATTGAGAAGTGCATTAGAAAACTCTTTCCATGTAAACTATGATTTTATTTCATTATACCTTGCTATTTTAAAA
>JAVJGG010000030.1:24984384-25014519 GCA_035590195.1 Aviceda cuculoides | reverse complement strand
TTTTATTATTAAATTAATATTAATAAAGAAATCATGGGTATTATTGATAGATTGCAGCTATACAAAGCAGTATGCTTCCTGCTTTACCGCAATCCAAGTTGCTCAGAGTGACTGCAATATGCAGGTGACAGCAATTAGCAGCAGATGACAGAAGCACTTTGAATTTGTACCAGATGGCAGCTAAGGGTCATTGGAAGCTAGCAAACCTTCCACAAGGAAACTGTTGTGTAGTATAACTATAAAACTCCTAAGTATTTAGAAATAAATTATTCAGGTTCCTAGAGAAAAATGAAAGGTCAAATTCAAATATAAAATATTATGCAAGGCATTAAAAGCTCACCTATTGTTTACAAATTTAAATATATTTAAAACAGTACATAGAGTGAATCTAACCTCACAATGGGGAGAGTCATTACAAAACTAGTAAGAACACCGGCTAACGTACTTGTTAAACAATTCACACCTGTGTCACACAGGAAGGGCTAGATAAACACACTTTTTCTTCATTGCAAACTGACTGCATATATGCTTTAATGGAAAAGGAAAAAAAGGCCAGGGGAAGATATATACATGGAATACAATGCTTTAATGGGAAACCCCTGACACTTCTGCCCAGTGCTCTCAAGAGTACTGTTTTACTGCCCAAGCACAATTCACAAAAATTAATTCCCCCCAACCACAACCTTGAATCTGTAAATACCCTCAGATTTGCTTTTTTTTTTTTTTTTTAAATTGCAAATCCAGAGAGGTCTCCTTACATGGAGCACAGCCCTGCACTAGGTACTGCATAAACTACCTCAACGAGCCAAGGAACACACCAAGTTGATTTAAGCATAAAGGGGAAAGTAATGATACAGCAACAGCTGAAACAAAACCCCAAAAGTGCGAATAAGAGGTGGCGGTACAGCCAGAGAACCTTTGGGTAAACACGATGGCAGGGAATTTCAAAAGTGCATTTAGAGAAGGTCAGTGAAATGGCTACTCGGCTGCCTACGGTGAATCTCTCCCCATGCATAAAACCATGAAGAAACCAACCACGCGCTCACAAGTTGGAGTCAAGAACTTGGTAGCAGAGCAGACGGCGAATACAAGAGGTGCCCCGACAGAAGCTTTCAAAGGGAGCTGGCAGCGCTGGACCGGCTAGGGAGAGGGGGGACAGGGAAGAACGCAGACGACGCTGAAGAGGTGAACCACGATCGTGATCTTCATCACTGCACAATAAGGGCAAAATAACCAAGACGGTATTCTTCAAGGCAAACAAACTGTGACAGGTGAAGAATATTCCTTGGTAAGTTCAGCTTATCAGAGAATTAAACTTTCTTCTTCACAGAGGTGCTGCATGGTCAGAGAAAAACAAGGACGTGTAAGACTTGTGTGGAGATGAAAGAAAGGGGTAGGTGGCACCACTAAAAATAAATATTAGAGAGACCACAATAATAGGCCAGAGAAGCAGAACAAGCCAAGGGGGAATGTAGTCAGAAGAAAGGGATGTGCAATACAAAGCAGAGGACTGGGGCTGGCAGAGTCACATCAACAAACAGAGACCATACATAGAGTAGGCAATTAGAACACAGTGAATCAAAAAAATTTTTCAACAGTTCCTTCAAAAAAAGGAAATAATGAACTGCCTGAGCATTTCAGACTCAAACTAGAAAACGAGCTCTATGGTAGGAAGAAGGGGGGGAGGAAAAAAAAAAAAAAAAAAGAAAGCCTATCCCTTAGACCCTGAAGGCATCAGTAAGAATCTTATTTTCAGCTGAGTCACAAGTCATCTATCTTTGCTTTTATAAAAGAAAATATTTGGGTGGATTCCTCAGAGACTATGAGATTAAGAAAAGATTCCACTAAGTCTCCAAATCATAAAAGAAATGAAAATGAACGCTGTTTTGTATAAACAGTGTTTTGGGATACATTCCAAAAGACATGATGGGAAGGGAATTAGCTTTAAGAATATGAAGAGCAATTCACTCCTTGCAAACTAATCCACTATCTAAACCACATTATTTTCATCCAGTACAAGCTGGAATGCTGATTTTAATGCTAAATATTTCCACAGGCTTGCACTCTGAACTGAGGTAAAAAACCAAGGGCAAAGATCGTATTTGTTAAGAATATGACAAGTTTGTTACTTTAAGGGTGCAAACAGAAATAAGCAAACTATCTTAGTTATGATCACTATGTTCAGCCTGTATCAAAACAAATACTATGTCCCGATATGTACAGAACTTTCCTTTCCCTGTAGATATTCATCACTGCAGACTAAGATTTCAAGTCGTGTGAATCCTGATGGTTACTGAGCCTCCAGTGCTGAGAGAAATACATCAGACCTCAGCTGCATAAATTAAGAAGTCTCATAAATGAACACACACAGATGATCTGTTTTTCTGTACTTGCTCTACATAGAGTTGTCTAGCCAGCTCAACAATAGTGCCTGTAAAGCATCCAAATTAAAGATGTGAACATCAGATGAGTGTCTATTTCAAGAATGCTCTGCAGATCTCTGAAAGACCCTAGTTTCTGGCATTTAAGACATCCCTCTTTCATAATAATAATAATAATAAAAAAATTAATATACTTTGAACATACGCACCACAAAAACTAATCTCTCTCTTCCTCTTTATATAATTCCTTTCCTTATTGGAAAAAATTGAGCAAATTCAGAAAAATATGAAAATAATTGTACAAATTATGGAAAATAACACAAAAGAAAAAATTATATGGGCTTTTCTAATAATCACTACAGCTCCTAAATGAAGATATTAGGCACACCTGACTTTCTACACAGTTGCAGTACCAAGTTGTTAGAACTGTAAGTTTCAGGATTGTGTGCATGCATCTTTACTAAGGAAAGCATATAGAACAATTCCACAATTAAGGTAAAGGTTTCAGATTTCCAATAAAACACAGGCAGCAAGAAATAAAATACATATAAAAATCAGCGCCAACCGTGGTACCCTGCTTTTATTAACAAACACCCGATAACCCTACCGTAGGAAAACACGCAACAGCGTAGTTGCACGACGCCAGTATTTTGGCTCGCACGGCCTCGCGGGCAGAGCGCTGGGAGGCCGGTGCGGTTCTACGCCGTCAAGACGAGACTCTAAGCGTCATCCGGGAGGCAGCACCCTTTGCCCCCACCCTCTCCCCCTCCCAGCAGCTGCATTTCGCCACTGGCACCCTTCACGCCAAATGGCGACGAAGCTGTAAGGAGCGACGCAAGTGAAAAAGCAAACTCCTGCAAGTGGTTAGCAGCAGCGGAGGCAGGAGCTGAGCGGAAAGAGCCGGCGGGGACTGCCTCTTAACGGCTCACCGGGATGCTCCACACAAGCCAGCTACACAAGGAATCTCCCCCTTTTGCGTTGTCTTCTGTAGAATGGTAAAATTGCCAATGGTTTCGATGTTTTACCAAAAACCATTCGTTTTAGCCTAGTTCGCTGCAGGTAAAATACATTGTATTTCTGGTGAATAAGCAACAAGATGTTGCTATTCCGTAAATTGATCTATTTTAAGAGTTGCTCAGACTGGTTTGTGAGATTAATCTATTCTAGGGACTACTGCAGACATGGTGTACTCCACCCTTGATCCTTCCTCAAACACTGATGTGAAATGACATTGAGCTGCCGAGCCGAATTCTTAACATATTCACGCTTAAAACATACTAACAGAACAAAATCCAAGCAACTTTTAATGGGAGCCTCCAAAATGGGAAGTGATATATCTCAGAACATCATCAAGTAAAATTCTGGGTGAAAACCACAAAAATTTAGGACTCTGAGTTAGACATGGCTTATGGCTAGTCATTCACACTCTGGAACATATAAATTTTTATCCTCCTATACTCTTATAATAGGGAATGAATTTAACATTGTAGGAATTTTATAGCTATGAATATATTCTTGGGCTTAGTGAAATCACTGGAAGAGTTTGCCGCTAACTCTAAAATATACAGTACACCCAGAAATTTACCCAGAGGACAGTGAGAATTCTTTCTCACTACCAAAGAGCCATTCCCTTGCTTGTTTTGTATACTGTTACACAACAGTGATTTCGGTTAGAACCAAATCGTATATTGTTGCACATACTTTCTGTTTACAATCCTACTGCAAGGCCAGGTGGTGCCAGGTGAAGTAGAAATGTTGATTCGACATCCGTGTCCCAAGTAGCACAGTACCATAACATAATATACAGAGAACCTCTTAAGCACTGGAGCAGCAGTCGGGCTGGGCGACTGGGACGCCGCACAGCAATACGGCGCACCGTGCCAAATTACGTGTAGCCAGAAAAGGTCTATCGCATGACTTGGTATACCAATTGCATAATAAGTTTAATTGTTGCTTTCAGAACAAATTAGGAGTTAAGGCGCAGGTTATTCTGGGACTTTAACTTGTGAATTGATAGCAGGCCACATCATGGAACAACTTATTCTCTTGCCCAAGGACATAACAGCAAGGTAGATGAGCAAGTGATGATATAATATTAATTTCCAAATGCCGAAGAAAATACATTAGGATCAAGTTTGCTCTATGGCTACAGACATCACGTGCATGCAAAGCCAGTAACAGCAGTATTTGAGATATAACAGCACTACGAAACACTAAGTTGTATGAGAAATGAAGACCCATTCCTTAAACCGTCCACTCTCAGGTACTGTTTTTTCGTTTGTGGTTTTTTTTTTCTCCCCCTTTTTCATCTCTTGTGCCCTGGTTTCCCATTTGTAGTATTACCATTTTATTACTTTTGGGGAGAAGAATGTAAAGAAGAAAAGTATTAAAAAAAAATATACACTGCTATTTGAGAAGCACAGGTAATGTAGATAAAAATGCCCTGCCGAGTCGCTGAAAAGAAGTAATTGCAAAAGTTGTGGTGCGTGCTATAAATAAAATATAGGAGTGTGCAAAAAACCCCTGGTACAACATACTAGTTTGCATTAACTGAATTCTGTACACATATGCACTTGCAGTCAATCAAGACTTTCAGTCTTATTGTGATTGTTTTAATATAGTGGTATAAAAATCTAGTTTTCTTCCAGTTTTCTATATATGAAAGAAAACTGAAAACCTCAGTTCCTTTATGTGGAATTATACTTTTTCCATACTAGTCATCTGAGGTTTGAAACCCCACTTCCACACTTTTGCTATTTTGGTTAATGGAGTTACTGGTAATGATAATAGGTAGATATCCTTTCTGGCTAAGAGTGAAGGACACAGAAATTTTGCTTTTGGTTTGCCAAAACACTGCTGACTGTTTCCAAGCATCAACATTCCTATGTTCTAATCCCAGTTTTGGAAGAACAAGGGTGGCTCCTCTGCCTCTGCCATTCAGCCCTTTCTTTCCAGACTTTTCAGAAAAGATGTCTTTTGTCCTCCTTACCTAACACTGTTCCATCCATCTCACTGAGACGCTCTAGTCTTTGAGAGAGGCTACTCTATTTTCTGTCTTTTGCTACTTTCCTTCCTTTGCTCAGAGGTGAGAGCACATGGAGAGAAAAGTGCTAATCCTACATTCCATGTATTTCCTCACAGCCTCACCTCAACGATTCTCCCGTGCACCAAGAGAGGGATTCTCATACTTCAAGGGAAGCTGGTGGTTAAGCCCTTCCCTGGACAGAAGCTTTGGGTACAGGGGACAAACCGAGTTTGGGGACTACTTACTACCTGTAGGTGACAGCTTTCTCTATCCCAAACAAAGAGGAGTTTTTAGGAGGATTAAGCACAGCAGACCATACTCCAATAAAAAGCGCTACATAAACCCTTTCCTTCTTATAAATCCTTGAAGTTTGTCATTAAGAGCCACACAACAGTTTCCAAGGTTCTGCGTTTATCCTAGACCCTACAGGCATACAGCCATAGAAAGCCATTCTTCTCAGAGTATGAGCATCAAATCATCAATTTAATAAAGAAAAACACACAAGTGAAGTTCCAGGGCCCTTGCATAACAGCATAGCAGCAGATGAAAGTAAACGCATTTCTAAGGCCCTTCTGAAGCTCTTCAGGTAACAGCAAATCCTTGTGTTACCTGACAGGGGATTTCATGGGGCATTTTCTTCCCTCGGTCCATACCAACATGCAAGGTTCGGGATGGGATTCTCCTTCTGTCACGGAGAAGACCGGTGGCACGGTACTGAAGAGCTCCGAATGTTAACATCGGCACTCGTGAACAGAAACGCAAGTCGGACTCACGAATGTCAGCCTTTGAGGTGGAACAGGTAAGAATAGCTTACTGATGCAACTGAGATGTTGGACAACCAAATTTCGGGGTGTTCAAAAACGTGCGTCAAGGCAGGAGAAGCATATATTTTGAGTATTGAAAATGCTGTGCTGAATGGGTAAATCGGTGAAGTGGTATCAGTTTCTGGGAACACAGGAATCTGCTCCAGCCCCTCTATTTCACTCCAAATGAAGACATGGATGGAGGGGGGTGTCCTTTTTTAGGAAATATTTTTCAAAAATTATTGTCATAAAATGGGGGAGAGAGGACAAGCATAGAGAAGCCCTTTAAATGTAGAAAAGTACATTTGGTCACAAAACACTAGGAAGAGAAGTTTGGGGTGGGGGAGTGGAGAAGTGAAGTGATTTTGCCTCAGTTTACCAAAATAGAAATATTTTTTTGTTACTTCAAGGCTCACCAGTAAGGCCATTTGCAAATTACCAAGGGCAACACACACACAAAAAAGGAAAAACAATACCAGTTCTTAGATTTTCATTTGTTTAAAAAAAAAACACCAAACAAACAACACTTACAAAATCAGCAAAGCACCAACCACAAGACATGTAGTATTTAGCTTTCAGGCTAGTTAAGAATTAGGGAAAAAACAATATTACTGTTTTGATGAACACTGAATGGTTACTATGAAGTTTTACTTCTGATGTTAAAACATAACAGATGTAGAATTCCATAAAATAAGGCAAAAAAAAAAAAGTGTTTTGAATGCTGCTTGTAAGGATTAGCAACATCAAAACTATTTTTGTACTAATCTGAAGCACAGTAGGCAGATTACATGCTGTAGCTCCTTTACAGAGGCTACTGATTTCTTAGTTCTATTTAAGATAATTTCTACTCATTTTAATGCATAAGTGTGTACATATATTGCACAGTCCAAATAATTAGAATGTTTCAGTCTTAGTTCACAAAATACATTCCCTTGAATTTATTTCTGTCTCCCTCCAAGTATATTATGTTTCTTTTAACTTTACCCCCAAAATCTGTTGCCACTGCAGGAAACAGGTCACATTTACAGAAGGACTGTGCCAACAATCTTACTTTTTATTAAGACTAAAACTGCAAAAGCAATTCTAAATTTAGATAACAAAAAACTATTCCATACTTTAAATAGGTAAGAATGAGAACACTGCAAAATGCCAGACAAAATATATAAATAACCTCAGTTTGTTAATTTCCCTCTTGGTTAATTAACACCTATAAATGACCTTTAGCACTGACAAGTCCAACTTCATCCAGAAAGCCAAGGTTTAAGAATATCTATCCAAATAGGATTGATTACTGATTACAGCATTGTGAGGAGCACAATTCAATCTGATTTTTTTTTTAAAGGCTGGAACTGCATTCCTGAGTAAGCTGATGTGACTGCCAATGAGGTAAAATGCAGAGAGTCATTACACTATAATAATGTTGATGTTACCATTTCTACATTTATCTAAAGCACAGAACATATATCATTTTAGACTGAAATTAAACCTTGTCAGAAATAATTTTTCTTTATATTGTTTGGAATTAAAAACATATTGAATTGATCCATTAAGAAAATTCTCTTCTCTCCATCTTTGTGTTTTTCAGACCGTGTCTGCATCCTTAGGCAATGAAACAATTTTTATAATTGTAATAAAACAACAAAGTGTTGACTTTAAGTTAAGAAAATTGTTGCTTGAATGACTAAATACTTCAGCAAACACAATAAATCCTTCTAAGTTTAACATACAGATAAACCACATGCTTGAACAGGTACATACACTTCACAATTTTTCACATGTAAGTTTGCTTAAACTTATTTCAGTTTTAGTCTTCTGCTCTGTGTTTATAGAGCAGGTCTGCACCTCTGAATTTTAATATTGGTTGAGTCAAAAAGCATCTACCCTTAAGCAGGAAAACTAAAAATTTTCCATTAGAAAAACCCAGTTGATAGTACAAAGTACAGCAGTAATGTTATACTCCAGCAAGAAATACAACTGAAGCACCTCTCTGTATTTCAATGAAGAGAGGAATGGTGAGAGTCAAGCCCATGTACTTCTTGCTTATTTCTGGACATAGGAGTTTCAGTTTGGCAATGTAAATTGAGAATCCTAGATCTCAGTGTTTGCTTTCTCCCAAAGCCAGAAGACATGAGCACCAGTGAACTATATTCCCAACAAGAGCATATCAACACATTCTACAGGAAAATCTCTGGAATATGAATTCTATTTGTTCTCAAAGAGCAGCAGAGAGAGACAGTCTGCCATTTAAAACCAGTTCCAAATAGTATTTGGAACAATTCTGTTCTAAAGCAGAAGAGGGGGCAAACTTATTTCCTCTCGAGTCTGCAGCAATTTCACAATTGATCAACTTAATTTCAATTTTGTTTCAGCAGTTAGGTGCAGGGTTTTGGTGGTTGCTTTTTTTAATGTTTGATTCTTTAATCTCCCAACTGTAACATATCTTCTAATCTCAAAGACTATTTTAGACTCCCTTTGCCCTCCTTTTGGCTTCTAATGCTACATACCCTATCCAACATGTAATCGTTATTGTCACGCTTGAGAAAACAGAGGAGGATTGCCCCTCCCAAATACACAGAGGAACGAACTCGCCTGCCGCCTGCAAGGCTAACTAGCACAGAATATCACCTACGGGCAGTGTCTTATCTCACAGAAGGATGCAAACCAACCTCACCCCATGGTAGAAGATACAGAGACAGTAAGACGTTAACTCCATGGAAAGAGAGTTAAAACTACATGTTAAAAATGTTGATCGACTTTTTTTTTTTTTTTTTTTTTTTACACCAAAGTACTGCATTTTATCACATACTCATCTGTGATAGCCTTAAGTATTTTTCTGTTTTCAGTTCCCAAATCCATCCTTACTGGTCACGTTACTTGTTGGCAACTGCTTTAAACAAGGATGTTCAGTCCACAGAGAGAAAAAAACCCCATGCCAATATCACTGCTGAGCAACTGGTACACACAAGACTCACTCACACTTCACAGAATAATTTCAAAGACAGTTGATGCAGAGTTGATGCAGTTGGTTTAGAAAACAGGCTCTAGAGAAAGTCCTCACCTGCTCAGTGCAAGATTAATTTTTAGATTTTTGAAATATTCTATAGAGCAACTACCAAGGCAGAGACATTTAGAGCGGGTAATTTTACATATACTATATTAAGCCTCATTCTGCACATTGAGAATCATAGAATCTAGTAGATTCCTATCAGCTAACTATGACACAAAGAACTAAGCACCTCCAAGGAACAAATGAATATACATATTTAGAATACTGAGCAACTTAATAGGTCAATAACTCCTTGAAAAGCCTTTGGACAACTAATGAGCACAGTTTAGTTATACAAGCATCACCTGTTTTATCACTGGCAGGAAAAAATGCTATTAAAAGCACGATTTCTAATTAGAATAGACTATTTCAGTTGGAAGGGACCTACAACAATGATTGAGTCCCACTGCCTGACCACTTCAGGGCTGACCAGAAGCTCGAGCCTGTCATTAAGGGCATTGTCCAAATGCCTCTTAAACACCGACTGGCTTAGGGCATCGACCGCCTCTCTAGCAAGGCCATTTCAGGGTTTGGGCACCCTCTCGGTAAAGAAATGCTTCGTAATGTCCAGCCTAAACCTCCCGGAGTTGTTCCTAAGCTAATTATTTTAGATAGTATTCATATACTGATAGTGCAATATATGCCAGGTAATATTATGAGGATTTGGCTCTGTTTGTGTATGTGCATGCGTACATGTAATAATTTGCTGCTTAGTGCTTCATGAAAATTGGAAGTTTACTTAGATTCCCACTGTAGATGAAAGAACACAGCTCTTAATTGTTAGCAGCCGTAACATTAAAGTATTATGCAAGCAAAGGTGGTACATGTATTGTCATAATAGCAAAAAACACGCTGCACCTTGTCAACATGCTGGTGGATCTCTTTTTTGTAGGTTTATCTGCTACTTGATCTTTTGCTGATAAAAATTTGGAGCAACTATTTCAATATTAATAGTAATTTTGAAAACACCAGGGAAATTTTAAACAATCCTTTTACCCTTTATCATAGTCTTCTGTGTGAAATATTCATGCAAAAAAAAAAATTTAACAAACTTTTACTAAAAATAATACACCTCCAGAATCTGTTGAATTTGGGAAAAGCATGTCACATTTATGCATACTCCCCTATCAACTTACTATATTAAATAATTTCATTTTAAACACCTGTGAGAGTTATTTATTAGTCAGAAGTTGTTCACAATTCTTAGAGAAAGATTCTGTTACTAAAGGGCTTGTCTTAGTATCAGTTGGAACAGAAAATTCCATCTAAATGGAATAAACATTCTGGTTCCATTTTACTCTATTATTTTAAAGTGTATGTTACAAAAATTAAAATAATAAAAGGCCATCTTAAACCACATACTGGTACGTATCACCTGTCTCTGCCAATGAGACATTTAAAAGCATCTCTTTATTAGAAACACAAATCAATACACTCAGGGGGCTGCAATAACTGCTTCAGGCAATTTGTATTATCATTTCATTCTTGATGTTCCTACGCAGAGCAACTTATTATGAATGGCGTGAAAATAGCAACCTGTCACAATTGATTTTTTTCTAAATCTCTTCCTCTTGCAAGAAGTTTTTCCTTTCTTAATATAATTATCTTCTTACTAAACACAGGTCTAGGTTGTAAGATACAGCCTACAACTGAAGTTTCATTTCTTTATAATTGAGGGTCTTCCAGAACTCACGTTAGAAACATTACTGATGAAATGAAGAGCTATTTGCTTTGTTTTGAACTGAAAGAACCTTGTAGAGAGGGAAGCACCCAAACTTCTGATAACTTCTCAACAGAGAAATCTCTTGACACCGTTTTCATTGCTTACAAAAACCCCTGGCAGAGCATTCTGTTTACTGACTGGAACCTCAGTTATCTTGCTCTACTGCCTCTGGGAGCCTGAATAGATTTTAGTAGTCTGTTATAAACATTCTTTAAAACTACTGTGTAACTTTGGCCAAATACTTTACAGTAGAATAATCTGAGAGAAGTGGGAATTCATATTTAGCTGCGAGACAGAGGTATAAAAGTCTGAAGATGCACATTTTTACTTCAAAGACAAATGTTTCCATTAGTACCTGCAACACTCCTAGCTAAAGGAAGAACAATTTTACTTCTGAAATGCGACTGAGACAGAATTCACTTCTCATACCAAAGTTCAAGTCAGTCTAGTACACACGAAATACATCAGAGAAAGAGCTTGTAGATTTTCAGTTTTAGATGTATCTGGGTTTAAGTTTTATGCAAACAAAAGTGGGAAATCCCACAGTAAGGCTAACTTACCTTATTTTTTGGATTGGATGTGTTCATTACACTTCGAGTTTCCTTGCCTGTGTAAATGACAACACCAATTACAGTTCCTGAAAAACAAAGAGACAAAGTAAAACAGAGGTGTCAGTCAGTGGAGAAAATCTGTCTGAATTAAAACTTGCAGTAATTTACAGACCCTCAAACAAATCAATTATATGAAAAAGCCCAAACATTTATCCAATGTATACAGTATTGTGAATGCTGTTTTTCAGAATTGTTTATGAAGGATCATTTTAACTTCTTTAACACCCATAAAACTGACAACACGCTTTCCTTCTTAATGGAAACAACACTTTCCAATGTAACTGGTTAAAAACTTATATTTGAACTTAAAATTGTCTCCAGCTGTTTTCAGAAGTTAACACAGCATAAAAACTGCCCTTCACAAGGAAAACAAAAATGAGTACAACAGTACTGAACACAGCATACACAAATTGCCTATCTCTGTCATCTATAATGATGTAAAATCTAGTTCACCCAATTGATTTCTTTGATAGAATCCCATAGAAAAATCTTCTCCTGTTCATTAACTTATGAAAACGATTCCCCAGTTCCAATTATCTTTTAGTCAATTTGTACTGGATGGTATAGGAAAACTTCGCTTTGGCATCACTAAATAAATTTTTATATTAAATAAAAATTTAGTTTTTTATTAATATACCACTATCACACCTTCTAGCAAAAACAAACCCCTTATTTCTATTACTTTTTCAAGTGACCTGAAATAGCCTTATGGCAGCACAACCAATAATGTGATATTTTTGTCGTCTTTACGCTATAAAGAACTAATTAACATAACTTGTTAGAAACACCATGCTCAGAAAACTTTAAAAACTGTAGAAGTATTACAAATTTGTCTGACATTAAGTGACTTAATTTGTCTTTGGCAATCAGGAAGACGTGCAAGATCTGCTATTACTACTCTTGCAGTGTAATATGCCATAAAAAATTGAAGGAACATACGATGAAAAAAGATGACAGCTAAATATGTTGGCATTAAAGAAAGGAAGTTTCATTTACTAGAAAATGAGAATGCAAGTTAAAACTTTGAATCTACATACAAAACATCAGTGATTACACATGACATCTTTTGGACTACTAAAAATCAGTTTTTCTATTATTTTCCTCACTATATTAAAGCTTTTTCTATAGACTTCCCTTGACATAACATTTTTGCCAAAGCTAGTTTGGCTCTGCAGACAGTTCCACACGCAGATTTTCACCTTAGTATATAGGTAACACACCCCCAACACCACCCAAATTCCTCCTGGCTTTTGTAAAACAATAGTCATTGATCCATAATTTCTGAACTCTTTCTACTGGTCTCCAACCAACACCCGTATCCCTCTGGAACACTTTATTTTGGAACAAACCTCTGGGCTGATCTCTGTGCAGTGGTCAGAACACATTAGATGATATCCCGTTGGGAATCCCCTCCCGCACTCCCTAACAATGCCTGCCTTCGTAGCTCCTTCGTTCCGTAAAAAGTGGGGAGGACTTCTCCATTCCAGCCGGCACCTTTCCACTAAATTTCACTTGTTGAGGCTGCTGCAGCTCAGGAAAACAAGCTGTCCTACTTGTCTCATATTTTGCTCTTTGAAAAGTTGGTTTCAAAGGTGAAAGTCAGGTAAAATCCGTTCTGACTACTGAATCTTGATCATAATTTTGTGTAAATCTGACTGAGCTACGGCTTTTATTTAGGCACTGATCTTTGATTTGAAACTTTTGGGGCCGTTAGTTACTAGCACAACATCACTGGTCAATCTAGGGTTTCTTAGACCTCGATTACATCAGCGTAGCCTAATTTTAGTGTTATGCCACAGTGGTTGCACCAGGGACCGTTCTGGGATTTTTTACCCACTATTCTCTCTCTCGCTATCCTCAGCCAATCCAAGCTCAATACCAGCTGTGAAGAAAGATGCATACTTACACTAAACTCCACTCTGGCCCACAGTAGAAAGAACTGAATCCAGTTTGGGGTTCCTGGATGCATAGCTGTACTTTAATAAAAACAATGACTCCAGTATTCTTATGTAGGGGCAGCTATGGAAACTGGCTCTCACGTAAACTAGGCAACCACTGATGGGAAAGGGCAGAGTGTTAACCAAGGAGAGAGAAGTTACAGGAGATACCACTAGAATAAACATGTGGGCCTGGAAAAGAGAGAAAAAGAGGACTAAAAAGAGGATAAAAAGAGATATAAAGAGGACTTGTGCAGAATTAACACACACAGTCAGGCATACTCTGAATGTGGTGTGTGATCACACTAATTTTTGTTATCTGCCAAGCACCATGTGAACCATATCAAAACAAGAGAGTGCTCAAATCAGTTAAAATCATGTATAGGACATGGCACAAAATAGTGCTTTTTACAGCCGTGCAGTTATACAAACTGTTCTGATTTTACCTAATGTGACTTTGCAAGACTGACACCTGCCAAAATGATCACAAAATTCCTTTAATACAAACTTCCTTTTAATAGATATCTCAGCAGGTCTCTCAGAGTGCTGCATTATCTTGCTTAGAGTTTGAACCACACTGATCATTACAGTAAATGGAGAGCAGAAAGTTAAAGTCCATACTGTAGCAGGCCTTTCGAGGCTTTTTAAAATCTAACCACTGAGCTTCCTCTCTCTCTTTCTGAACAGAAATCTACCAAAGCCTTCAATAAACACAAACACCAGAGTCAGTGATGCCACGAACACAAATGATCTGAAAGATAAGTCACTTAAAGATAACCTCAGAGGTTTTCAAAATACTTAGTCGTTTAAATTATTTGGTTATATTTAAAGTTGTTTCTTCAGTGATAGCAGTTTTTCAAGTTTTCACTAACCAAAACTTCCTCTCCTTCAGGCACTATTATTAATTCCACAGCAATAATATAGATACTAAGAACAGCACATAAACTCTGTACCTTGCTGCTATCTTTTTGAAATTCACTGAGATGTTGCCTGTAAGTGGAAAAAGTCAGAATATTTTTTCCTACCTCACTTATTAAAGAATAACAAAAAGATGGCTGCATGCCTCGGACTTGAGAGAGGGGCTTTTGATTTCTACCCCTGCCAGAGGCTTCCAGTGTGATCCTGGCAAATTAGTCTTTGTCCTTTCTATGGTTCGGATAAACATCATGCACACAGTCACCAGGTCTCTGTCAGGGCTTTACAGCAAGGGGCAGAAAGCCCTTCAGATTTGGTACCAGTAGGAATCTCCATTTAGCTATCTAAGCTGTCAATTCTGAGACTGGAACATCTGGGTATATAATACATATTAGGTGTGACAAAAATGTATTTTTTTTTTTTTTTCCCATTTAGCTTACTGTTATTCTAAGGGGTAAAGAGACATACTGAAACCAAGGGAAGTAAACACCTTCCAAGTGTACAAATGTGAGGAATCTCACTCTCCTGAACTTTACCTGTCGATATAAAAAGGCTGTGGAATAGTTTATTCTTCAGTTGTCTGGCACATGATTTTGCTGAACAAATGTTTTGTTTCCCAAAATTGAAAAAGAAAATAAAAACAGTCTTAAATTACAGCAAATATTTTTCTTATCACTTGTACTGCTCTAGGATAGGCTTTTTTTCCCTGTAGAATCCATTATTGTACTATCCTCCTATTTTCATGACCTTTGGTAATCTGCATTCAACATGTAGTTGATAAGATTCCTTGAAACCTTTATACGCTTACATTTACTGTTACTGATCTGCAAGATGATTGATTTGTGGTCTGCCTCCTCTAGAACTGTCAGGACGTCAGCAACCAGAGCTCGAGTTTTCTGAGGTATTCCCCCCATAATTCCCCAAACACTTTTCCTAGCCTGACCTTGACCCTCTGTATCACTTTGACAAATAGCAACGGCATGCATCTTGGAGATAGTGGGCTCTCCTAGCTGATGCAGTGTGTTTTACGGAATACATCAAAGGGAGTATCAGGAAACTCAGCACATATTTAATCACTAGAGGGAGGAAAATGGGAAGGAGAACCCCCTCGCCCAACAACTGTCCTGTATGTCCTTTGCAAAACCTTTTTTAAAATTAAGGCTTTGCATCTGCAACTCTGCTACGTATTCCTTTCCTGGGCATCAGTGATGCAGCTCCCTGTGTCCACCGCTCAGACCGATAGCACCGGTCAGTAATCGGTCGAGAGAACAGCACGGCTTGACCCCGAATGCTTGGTAACAACCTCCGAGGGCTTGGCAGGGGCACAGCATGATTCCAAGAGCAATGCTTGGCTTTGGAACAGATCGTGTCCAGGCTGCTCGAAGAGCACCGGAGGAAGCCGCCTTCCAGTCTAGGACGCCTTAAAGACTGCCATGCTGAAGAGTCTCCAGGTAAAGTGAAGAAATGCTGCAGGACAACGTTGCAGGGCAGAACTCTACCCCCCACCATCCGTGTACAGGCTACAAACCCGCATTCTTGAAGCGAAGTGGCAAAGTAATAGCAGATTAGGCTTGCACATAGATACCGAATACTTCTGGGTGAAAAACACCTGCATGTAACCCAACTGTGAGCCTAGACAGTAAGGAGACTGAAGTAAGGTGCAAGTGGGGAAACACAACCACGACCCCCCCGCAGGCCCCTCGCTGACGTAAGAAGCCTCCATAGTAGGGAGTAACTTTACAAGTCAGGTGGAGAATCTTTTACTTTCTTCCTCTCCCTCCAGACCCCTCCTCCTCTTGGCTCATGTTGCCAGTTGTTCCGATTCCCTATCTTAAATCCTAGCTCCTTTTCAGAGATCATGCTCTCCCCATTCCTTACTCTCAGTCTTTTTGTGCAGAATGACCACAGCCCTTTCTTCAATAGTCCTTTTGACTTTTCTTACATACAGCAAAAATGGAAGAAAATAATTTTCTGCTCTTAAAGAAAAGTTACAATGGCTTAAAGCCTGAATACAGCATGTAGGCAATGTGAACTCCTTATAATATCTGAAACACATATGAAACATTACTAATATTTAGAACCCATTATTTTAAAATTACATAACTGTACAACTGATCTATACTTTCTGATTAAGATTTTGTCTGATAAAAGATTTTAACCAACTTAACCTGCAGCATGCAGTATACCCAAAAGAAAGACTCTTAACAAATGCAAAACCACCCTTGCTTTTCAGCAAGACCCTATCCACAGAGAGCTGAACAGAGCACTTTAAAACTTCAGGTTGTAATTAAAACAAAAAGGTCAGTGACTTTAGTGGAGTACAAGGGACAGCACTACTGAAACAGCAAAATTTAAGTAAAAAACAAAAAACAAAACCACAAAAACCCAAACACCAAACTACTCAGGAGGATTAAAAAAGTTATGAAAATATCATGAGTAGCATGATGAAACCGATGGGAAGGCAGACAACAGAGGAGCAAGAGATTAATAATCTGCAAGACAAAAATTTCCAAAAGCCATTAATATTTCACACAGCAAAAATAAAGATAACTTCCACAGAAGTTTTTAGATACATTACCAGCTTTGCTGTTGCAACACTTACCTGAAGCAACCACAGTGCTTGCCCACAAAGTATTTTCAATGCTTAGGCTTTCATGAACTGCTGGATCACTGTCTTCCTGTGAAAAATATGAATAGCTAATAAATTATATCAACATCACAAACAGAGATAGTTAAGAACAACGCCAAACCATCTGAATAACTTGCACAGGATGTCTGCAACATTGTATCCATCACTGTATAATAGTATTCATTGCACATACTTTATTTGTCTGTATACATACAAAAAAATAACTTTCCAAGAAGTGAAATGCTGATTGAAGTTCATATCGCTTAAACCCAATTATAGTCAAAGAACTGAAGTCAATAGTGTTTCAAAAGGAACATATTCTTTCCTTCAGATACATCAAACTGCAGAACAGTTTGCTATACCAAGCAGTTGAAGCGAGTTATGAACACTAACCACCAAAAACGAATACCCCGTTCTCTCTGATGATTTAAAGCATCTGTAATTCATACAGTAAGGTCATTACCACTTTGCAACCCAAGCGATGTCATACCAACTTCAGGGAAGAATATTCAGACTTTCAAAAAGAAATGCACACTTGTGTTGTCTTATCACATACTTACAAAATACATATCCAATGGAAAAATACTTCCAATTGGAAATTACTTTCATGATTATTTTCAACTTTCCTTTTTTCCTCCCTTCTCTCCTCCCAAGCAATAATGGTCCACAGATTGTAAACAGACTTAATCTCTCATAATCAATTTGGAGCACGTACAGATTTGTTACTCATTAGCAGCTGTGAAATGTGCTGTTTACAACTAAAGGAAACTTTAGGACGTAGGATAATCAAGCATATTTGATCAAATTACAGATTGTGCTAAACGTTTTGCAGGAAAAGGGGGACCACTGATTTACCGAAGTACACAATAAATTATACATAACATCAATAATCAAAACCTACATCCATTTTTCATCTTTATTTTGAAACAACCACCAAGTACAGGATGAGCTGCTTAGAAATCTCTGTTCCTAAAAAAGAAAAATCTCGAACTGAACAGATACATTTTTGTGTGTATTTCAAAAGACCCCCAGCAGGCGTATAATAGGATGATGCATGCTAACAGAGAGCTGACCACAAAGATCCCACATTTCAGTCAAACAGTGCAACTTCATGGAAATCAATGGGTCAGGTTTTTTACAATCATGAACATACAGTGATAGGACAAATGTAAATACCATACTTGCAATGAATTTAGTATCAATAAGTGAAAAAGTTTTTGTATTTTGCCCTCTGAAGTTCCATACAGAACAACTGTTGTCCACAGCAGGACTCCAGATAGCTCCCCCCAAACACTAAAAAAAGATAATTTCCCACCTATCACTTACTAAAACTGCAATCATACTGAAGTAATCATTTTTGCATTATGTTGAATTCCAGCATGAAGAAAGAATTTGAACTTTGATAGGAGCATTGTGTTTTAATTAGCCATTAGCACAGATTTAATGTACAGAATTAGAGATACAGAAAAGCTGTAGAATTCAAAGACATGTTTGCTGCTATAACTTTGCACACCTTTGTAATTGTAACTTTAGATACGACTAAAGTGAGAGTTTAGAATAAAATAGCTATAGAAAAAACACCTATGATTTAATAGTGGAGTAATACTGTAGGTTCATGTATCCTACAAAAAAGTGGACAGATGAAGTTCCATATAGTGGAACATAAAGCAATGCACGCAAAGGAAGAAAACATCCCAACTTCACAAAGCGATGATGTCTGAGCTGACCAAAACTACTCGGAACTCGTAACTACTCAGAAATTGTCATAATTACTTGGAAAACAAATTTTAGGATTATTACAAATCTACCAAAACACTATCTTAATAGCCAAGAACATGCTAAATCCTTAGAATTACTAGGAGAGAAGAAAAAAAAAAAGAACAACAACAAATCATGCTACTACGAAGAAATCCATGATTTGCTCAAGTCTTAAGTAGTAGTTCTAAATCCCTCCTCCCCTCCCCTTATTCCAAACAGAAAATAAAAAGAAATGGAAAATGTTCAAGAAGGGCAACAAGGGTGGTCAATATAGCTTCCCTACTAGATACGACTAAATAAACCTGAACTCTAATGAGGAACATGACAGACATCCATGAAACGGGCACCTAGAAAGGGAGGAGAGGTACTGCTGTCTCTTCCCAAAGAGGAAAGAAGTCATAAATAAAGCCAGCAAAATTAAAACAACAGGCAATTGCTGTTCCTATATTCATAAAAATATATAACTAACCTGTACAACTCCTTCCTAGCTGAATGCTAAAAGGTTACATACATCAAGGGGGGGCTGGGGAGGTTTAAAGAAGGAAAATTCATTGCAGGTTGCAGCAGCCAGCTCTGACTCAGGAAGTCTCACATCACGAGTTGTTAAGAGGCAGGAGAATCTCCCGAGGAGGCATTACCATCTCACTCCAGTCTTCTTCTCTTTCCCAGCAGTCTGCTTCTGGCTATCATCAGGAATAGGATTCTAAGCTAGGAAAATCTTTTTTTCTGCCTTAGTTTATTCTTCTGTTAGCAGATTTTAAGACAGTGAATTATGAAACTCCTCCGTACTACAAGAAATTGAAAGCCCTGCAGTGATTACGGAGAGCTGACAACACACCCAGGAAAAAGTCACTTGTTCAACATCTACCTGCTACAAGCCTTCAGTGAAATGCCTCCTTTTAGGTCATTCAAAATAGGAAAACATCTAATGAGCTATATATCTTTCCAGTCATGCCATGCTCATCAACAGAATGGTTTGGCCGATCAGTTAGCTTCTGCTTATTTCGTTATGATCCTTTGATGTCTTCACGCCCTCATCTAACGTTTCCACCTTTCTACAGTTCATTCAGTTTACCAAATACCACACCTTGCATAGCCAAACAGATGATGCCTTAACCTTATTTTTCATTTGTCCTAAGTTACTCAAATGAAAAATAAAAAGTCTATTTACACGTTACAAGTTTAGCTGTTTCACATTATTTTTATTTGCAGTTTTGGAGAGATGGTAGAGATAGGTGAAGCAGGGAAGGGACAAGGCTCCAATTCCTGAACAAGACCGGGTCTGTCATAAGGAGAAATGGTTCTGCAAATTTTCTGACACTACTACAGCCAACAGAACAATATATGTTTGGGGGTAAATGAAATCCATCACTCACTCCAGTAGCAGATATTTGACATACAAGGGCTTCTTTGTCCAGCTGACGAAATTTCCACTTAAGGTCTGCTGGGTTGAATTTCCTTTGGCAGCTATATGTTTACTGGTCTTTAAATTCTGAATTAAGTTCATTACCAGAATAGCACAGTTCAGTATTACATTCAAGCTTCATATTCAGGCTCAGTTTTTGAAGTCACGTGCAGTATTGATCATAGCGGTTTAATTTCTCTACAGTCCCTATTCTAGGAAATTAGTCTGTAGCTCTTGCATGTGCAGAGAAAAAGGAACAGATGAGCAGTGAAATAAAAATTGAATATATCCTACTCTCAGTCCTGAATTCACAATAGAGCTGACCAAGGATCATGACAAATTTCAAGTAGCCATTTAAAAGGTTTCAAAACTAGAATTTATTAGAATTTTCTTCAGATAATGACAGAGCCCTTTGAGACTAAATAGCTAATCCTTGAATGAACCAGTATACCACTTCCATTTGATCTTTTCTAGCCCTATCACTACCCGACAGGATGCAGCACAACAACCCCCACCAACTTTTGTAGAAAAGTAGAAGAATATGCATTAGTTTAGTTGCATCACTGAAAGTGATTCCTTCCCCACCCCAATCCTACAGTTAATTATCCTTGCTATGCTCCCTTTACTGGTATATGTGTTTTAGACTGGGTCAGATTAGGTTCTGCACATGTTAGCTCCCTAGTCTGGATGTCTGGCTGGCTGTTAGTGCCAGCCCAAGGAAGGGGAGTAAACAGGAGTTGCAAAATATAATACCATTCCCTTCTGTGGCAACATAAAATTAAGTCAGACTGAAGTGAACACAACCATTGCTTCAAAAGAATTCTCCAACAGCAAATATGAAGTAAAAAAAAATTACCCAACATTCTCTCTACTAAAATACAAGACTTATCCAAGAACACATCTGTATAATTAGCCCCAGGCTAGAGATCCTACTCATAAACGCATACACAATTTTCAGTGCTCACATAATATGTGTTTTTGCAAACTACCGTCAGCTACATGCAACAGGTTTTGTATCAAGGTAGGTTTTTTTATACATCTGACAAGGTGCTATATTGGAAAACATGATGCCAAATACTTCTGTACCATAGGAAAAAAAAAAATTATTACAGCAGATGAACTAAACTCAAAGGAAACAGTTCTCTGAGATTTCTACTGGAATAAATAAAATAAGATTTAAGTGTATTCCCAAAGTAAACAAAAAGACTGAGGTGACAGCAGAGAGCTGCAATATACGAGAAATTAAAGGCAAAGATTCTTAAGGGAATGGTGCAAGAAGGACCCAAATTTAAACAAAAACCAGCCAAGATCAAAAGCAGAAGAAAGGATTTCCATGATTCTGCACAGAAGCTGTAAGCAAAGGCTAAATAATACTGGTCGTGCCAGTACACACTGATGTAACGCTCTAGAATACTCTTTGGGCTCCAGCTGGTAAAAGCTGGGTTAAGAACTATGGCTACCTTTTATTCTCTTTCCACAGACTTGTGTTTTTTTCAGAACTGATGAAAATAGCTTCCTAATTTATCAAGCCTACATAAGAGCATCGGACAGAAGAGAAACTCTAATAGTTACGTCCATGTAAACCCCTGTTCTGTGTGTCACTATTTCAAAACAAGCTCAGCCAAGACATGGCTGATGCCCTGAGAAGAAATGAAACAAATCTCACACATTTTCACAGAACAGTAGTTTAGCTCATATATTGCTTCTTGGTAGGATGTCCAGAAGAAGGGAGAGGAGGAGAGGAATTAACTTATGCCATTATTTAAGGGCCAGACGTGATCCTTCGCGCCTGCCCACGCAAGGACACACGCTGCATACAACGCTCCAAAATCCACGGAGGACAACGGCGAGTGACTTCACGTGAAGCTGGCAGACACCAAGAGAGCACAGCAGAGCTTTAACTCCTGATGTGGTTACACAGGTGAACTGCAAAACGTATCTTCTGTCAGCTATCAGCTTTGCTGTGGATGTGTTTCTCACATAGAAGTAGTGAAGAGAAGTTGTTCCTTCATAAAAACTCCGGAGCTGTGCACCTAAGTTTCTGTTCTGTTTTATGGTCATGCACTTTTTGAAATTATCTAAGTTTGTCTTCTACATTGTTAGTACTCTGTCTTCATAATGGAGGAAAAAAAAGAAAAGAAAAATCAATGTGCTATTACCCTGTCAACCTACCCTTGCAGGGATTCTTTGAACATCAACGCTTAAGTAGGAAAAATGTATGCATTAGCATCACTAAGCACGCTATTTTTTTTTTTTTACTTTAACATAAAATAGAAATTAGATGCAAAAACTGATTTAGTGTCAGAAGCAAGGGCTCACAGCAAAAGTAGAAAGATAAATCAGTAAACAAGTGTCCTAAAACAACGTTTCACCATGCAGAAGGTACACCATTAACAAAAAAGAAAAAAAAATATTCTAAAAATATCTACAGCGTGATCCACTGTGAACCAAACCTGACGGCACTGCTCTCAGATGCATGGACACACAAATTCAGTTTAAACTGCCCGTCCTACTGAAGCGGTCAGAACAACACATATGTAAACCCGAAAGCATAAAATGCAGCAGGGTTATTTACACTTATTAGGGGTGCTTGAATCATACTGTTCTTATTACATGTACAAACGGAACCCACAACAGGGAGCAACTGTTTAGTGATGATTTCCCAATGTCTCAATTACACGTACCAGAGTTGTTAAAAAGGCTCTGAGGAGTTCAATTTATATTTAGAAAAGTACACACCTAGCCTTTGGGACAGGAATAACATGAATTTTACAGCTGTGAACAGAAGTTTAATTTGGACAATTGGTCAATACAAGGTTTAAGTAAACATTGTTGCTTACAGATTTAGAAGGTGTGGGCAAATGGCATTTACTTTGTAGGCAGCATGAACTATATAACTAGTATAAATTGGTCTTCGAGAGCCAACAACCGCAATATCTCATTCATCAGTGTACTTAGAATTGTGAACTGGAATTCCAATTACTGAACAAAATCTATTACCAATTTTAGTCACTTGGGTAAAAAATCCTTCTCTCTACCTCCACGGTAGTTAATTCTCTCAAATTATTTTAGAGCCAAACTACCAAGAGGAATGAGTCTACTAATACTGAGTTTGGCTAAAATAAACAAAACAATCACTGTATCTGTGAATATAATGCTACAAATCTGTAAAGCAATTTAAAAAAAAAAACCAAAACATTTTTACTACCTATTAGGACACCCTGTTTTAAAGGGTTAACTTTAGCAGGCCACCTTTTGAAAGTAACAGGAAAAAAGTCACAGAAATTACTGCACTGTTGTTATCACATTTGTCTCTGAATATAATTACAGCTGGAAAAAAAGATTTAATAAAGTTCCCATAAGTAGCTTTTAGTTTTATTTTACTTTTTGAGATAACTGAACTTTGGAAGTACTAGCTTTCCCTTGAACAGAAATGGTGTTAAACAAGGCACATTTTTATTGCACATAAACTAGCAGTTGCATTGTCTCAGGCTACTCAGTATATTCTTGCTTGCCACAGTATATAAACTTGCCACTTTATTGTCATATATGAACAATACATTAGATGGTTGTAGACAAACAATATATACTACTATACAAATGGTTTCACATAAAAAGATTATAGTGATGTCAACAAATATCCATTTCTCGGATTGTGTTTTTTTTCAGGTATTCTTTTTGTACTAGCTTTCTGCAATACACACTTACCAGGATATCTTTTATATGAAGTATTGCCATGGTGGGAACATGGAAAAAAAAAAATACTGCTGTAAAGCTAAGGAAAGATCTGATGCAACTTTGACACTAAGTATAGGTTTCACTTACACTGAGAAATGGAAGAGAGAAGTAGAACTATGTTTACATACACTACTTACCCGTGTGAAGGTACCCTCAAAACTGTGAATATCCAGCTGTGGCTTCTGAGCATAAACATAAGCATTGATTGAAAAGAGATCCTGTAAAACAGATTAATGTACTTACTATTATTTATACTTAATCACACATTCTGAAGAATCTTTTAGTGGTAAAGAGTCCACTTTATGACCCCCACCACCCCACCCCAAGTTAAGTTCATGAAATTTTTACCCAACTAAGAAACATACTGTTTTTTCAGTACATCTTACTATAAAGGAACCAGATCCAAGATGATACTCTAAATGTGTTGATAGTTCAGGCACTAAATTGTTTTACATTTATAACATGAGTTAGAAATTTTAACTAATTTATTTTCTCTTGACAGCCCAAATTTAATTTATAATAGCATAATCTCAAAATATTTTCCATATATTTGTTCTTTTAAAAATAAAGGGGGGGGGAGGGAGGCGGGGGGATGGACACAGGTAATGAAACTGGAAACAAAATACTTTTCCAGCAAGGACAAAGCCAACTGAATACAAGAGGAAACAAATTGATTCAAGTTCTCTTTAAATGCTCAAGCACATCTGCAGTCAACCCGTGAGAAAAACCCATCAGCTTCAAGAAAACCTGGATACATCAAGAGGATTACTCAAATGCTTGAAGTCAGGGATACGCTGAACTAGTCTGATAAAATTGGGTCTAATATAGACAGTACTACTACTCATGACAGCAAAGAGCCCATGAATAAAACTAAGAAGAATAGGAGACTCTTAGATACTACAGTAGCAAGCTCTATAAATAAATGGCAGTATGGTATAAACGGGGGAAGAAAAGAATGAAAAATCTGATACTCGTTAGATCTTGAGAGCTGTCCCTAGAGGCCCAGAGAGGATCACTTTAAAATTCTGAAACAATTATTTCCTCAGGTAATTGTTCTGAAACATCCACCTCCCACAGAAAGAATACCGCAGACTGCTTGTTAAAAACCTGACACAAAGGACTTCCTTTTCATCGCAAAAGCAAACCTTTTGGTGCTTTTTACGTGGTCAGGACCAACAGCAGCCAAGAGATTTCCACACAAGCCGACCACTCATGCATGGATCCCCAATCCAATTTCTACTCTGGAGAGGAGCAGCTCCTTGACACCAAATCCCAGTTGATCTAAGAATCATAACCTCTGATGAAATGCACGAGTGTCTACCTTCTCACCATATGTAGCACCTAACTATTTGGGTTATCTCCATCCTTTATTACTGGATGAACCTTGCGAAAGGCTCAGACACCATCTCTGCGGAGCGGATGACATGGCTACAACACCCTCTTCATCCTATCTTCAAAAGTGGAATTAATTTTACAGCCTCTTTCGTGGAAGTATAACCACACCTTGGCTCAAATGTAGCTATTTTTAAAGGCATGCCATTATTTTTCATTTATAATTTTGAATTTAAGAAAGGAGTAACTACATTTGAGTATTACATAATTTGAACATTACAAAAATTAACTAAAGGTGCAATTGTCCACCTGTGTTAATGTCTTAAAATCTGACACAGTTGTATCCTTTTGTTTCTCTGATAAAACGGCTACAGATTTTTGAATATTTTTCTTTCACTTTTCCTGATCAAAATGAATGGGTTTTTAAAAATCTGTTGTACATTTATCAAACATGTTTGACTTTCATTTAAAACTGTGTAGCTCTATAATGAACTTGTATTTTTATTCTGCAGAGAAGAAATCTCTCAATTCATGCCTTGCAAAAGGTATGACAGACTTTGTATTTCATATGCTTTTTAAAAGATGAATCGAATCTGAACATAACTCTCACAAATTATCTTTATCTTAAACCGTTAGCCATTTATTGTAGTCTTTCACACGAAGTTCATTCATTGCATCCTTGTTCTTCCAACCTACTTTCATCAGGTTCACAAGAAATAATTCATATGAAACTAATACACATGTGGTGTCCTATATCTTCATCATTCACTTCTTTCCAATCTGTTATCACTTACAATTTAGCTAATCCAGGCTATTATGTGCTTTATTATGCAAAGAAAAATAAAGAGTCTCTCAGTAGTGGAGAGCACAGCAGAAAACTAATACCACACACATACTCATATACACAATAAAAACTGCTAGTGAAATGTGTCAAGCAAGAACTCCTCTCTTTTCAAAGAATGCCTTAGTGGGAAGCAACATTAGAATAAAAGGAAGCAGAAATATCCACCTTTTAAAGTATATTAGCATTTGTACAGTAATATATTTTCCTGGTTTCTAATCTTTCTATTTTCTTCTACTGTGATGTTCTCCTTTTTTGCATTTTGAAATGTAAAAATTTCTACCACACTCCTTTGGTGTCTCTTCTTTTTATGTTTTAGTTCTCTTTTTGTATTTCTGATTTAACACCTAAACTTTCAAGTTTTCCTTTATTTCTTTTTTTTTTTTAATTTCAACTCTGAAACAAACTCACTTGTCTTTCTGAAAAACTGACATCTACACATTCGTGCCATTATTCTGGAATGCTACAAATAGAACTGGCAGAGTATTCCAAAAGCGCATGTTTCCTCTTAAAACTAAGAAAACATACAAAAAACCTATGCTCTGAGAGAAATCCAGGGTGGTAGCTGATTGGCACTTCATTCATGATTAGTAGAAAGAAAAGACATACAAGCATATTACACGTACTCAGTAGCTTTCTGAAGTAATTTTTTTCAGTATTAGGGTAAAGAAAAGGGATAGGGACTTCTTTTCTGTAACCCAATGCTCTGTACTCCAAATGGACATTATTCTCAGGCCAATAAAATACAGTAGCTGAAGTTTCATAATACAAGAGAAAGAGAAATCCAAAGAATGATACAGTTACAGAAGACAGATTACATACGAACTGCATTCAGCAATAAGGTTACTGTAAGAGTACAAAGTTGTTCCTTCACCTAATGCTGCTTTCCCAGTAGTAGAAGCTGTGAATTTCTCACCTCAGTTTCTTGAAAGAAGTCAGAACAGTGAATTTAACAAGAAGACATCAATATTTGTACATAACACTACATGTACATACAACTTCTGCTCGCTGAGCAGGAAGAATTTACCTGGTTCGGTTATGCCACTGCTTCCCCCTATATAAAACCAGGGAGAAGGGAAATTACCTCAAACAAAGGATTTCATTTAACAAAACAGATAACAAAAAGAGACAACTACTTTTTATTAATGATTTGACTAATGAAGGACTTGATCTTTGTGAAATTCAGCTTCAGTAAAGAATTATTTTCATACTATAAGCATTGAACTGCTGGTTCACTGAAGCCAAATAGTTCTACTGATATGTTCAATGGAAACAGTATTCTACATCTAAAATTATGTTACTTTTAGGAAACAGTAAGGGCAAATGACCTCAGTTATATTCTTACTCAAGGAAAAAAAAAACCCAACAAAACAACCACCTTGGGTAGGGTGATTGTAACAGTTCTAGATTAAAGAAACTACATGAAAGACTTGAATCTCAAGCAATAAAAATTAAATTATTTTTATACTACAGTAGATGATATTTTTTTAAAAAACTTGATATGCATTTAATTATCTCATACTTGAAAATAATAATTTAGAAGAATGCATTTCATCCTTCTACACCAAAAGTCAGGAAATGACTGGATGATGGTACCATAATGAAAATGTTCTCTTTTGCATTTCGCAATTCGAAATTAACTGTAAAAGTTATCAATAACATAGAAAAATCTCCTCTATTAGGTCAAGGGCAACATTTGTTCACCTTACTTAAAGATCATTAAAATACATTCTTAATCATAACATGTAGTTCATTACAAATAAAATTGCCTTTGGTTCAATAAAACTAATTAAATGTAAATGGTATTGTTTACTGCTGTATGGATCTTCTGATATAAATCAGCAAGTCACCATTTATTGAAAATTACAGTGACCTCATTGCTGTTAATAAATTTAGTTGATCACACAAGCTAGAGAAGAACGTCTCCGAACACGCGTATCGCCAGAACCGCCCCACCTAAAACCATGAAACTGCAAGAAACCTTATCTAGGTGTCCCAATATTTGCTGCTCTGCCATCATTAAATGACTTGTTGAAATTTTAATTCTCTGATCAAGTTAAGTGCTTCAGAAAGACAACAAAATCTGTCCTGATCATCTTGGCGGTGTCACCTGCTCTTTACGGACGGCTCTGGAGGGCCGCGGGCTTGTTTCTGCTGGTGTCACCGTGGGGAGGGTTACTGCGCTGCTCTCCCAACGCGACTGGAAGCTCACGCCAACACAAGATCCTCCCCGCCTTTACATCAGGCAGCTAAAGAAATCAAACCCAGCGACAGTTACCGGGAATATATTCCGTTGAACACAGGGTCAAATTGTTTATAGTAATACGTAAATATGAACTGCAAGCGTCGGCTTTGAAAACAGGCTGCACGCACACGGAGAAGACACTGGAACGGGTGTTGCTTTACGCGTGGAGAGTCACTGGAAGCCAGAAAAGCACTACTGCCACCAACAACCACTACTTCTGACTGAAAGTCAGCTGAAGCTATTCGATCCATCACAGCAAAACCCCAGAACGCCAGCCCAGAGAGCAAGGGCGAAGCGCCGGACGCCAGCGATGGCGTCCCACACAACCCCTCTCCGAACAGGTTCTCTTTGCGAACGGGCCCCCCTGCAGCCAACCGCTGGTTATCGTGAACACGTATAAAGTTAACCTCGGAAACCCAACACGGTTTTGTAGCCACGCATACAAATACGAGCCTTCGATCCAGTTCAAAGGCAGTACTGAATTGAAACAAGAGCTTCCCATCTTCAAAACGGGCAAGCCTAATGCAACTTTTGAGTTCTCCACAGAATTCTCTGTGGAAACAGAACACACCGTGCTCTGCCCCTTTTCTTTACCATGCCTTTCAACTAATCCAAAATTCCCAAAGCGGGAATTACCACAGCCCCTCAGTCGGACGGGATTCGCCACCCTTCCCGCCACTCTGCCAGCGGCCACCAGCAGGTGACAACCGGGAATTATGGCCGCCACGGCGGGGCACTCCCCTGGCCGGAGCCGTACCTCAGCGCCGCGTGTGCCGCGATACGGGCACGTTGGAAGAGTCTCAGTCATGTACCTCACCCGGGGAAGTGGCAGCGTTGTTGGGTGGTATTACAGAGAACGGGCAGAAACCGGCATTTATCAGGTACGAAAGGCCCGGTAGTCGGGAAGGTTCATTTCCCCACAATTCCTTAAAGCAAAGTCGTTTTCATTAATGGACTGATTTAAGAAAGCTAAAGCAAAACATTTAGATAAGTGTTCCCTGAAGTGCCTCATTTTCACCGTGTCAGTTATTTGGGGGGCAAATAACGAGGGGCTGCCCGCCTTGGGCGGCACATGGCGCCAACAGAACGAAAGGAGGATCGCCCCCAGACGCTCCTTTTCACGGAAGGAAGGATCGCTGCCCGATTCTCCTAACATTTGGTAGAGGAAAGGAAACCACAGCTGATCGCAGACTGCAGCACAAAGCTCAGTCCTTTGCCAGGCTGCTTCAAACCCCAGCAAGTTTCTGCAGAAGTAATTTTAAGCCTATCAAAAGCATATACCCCTATTACATACTGTACAGGTTAGCAAGATAATTGCTGTAAAATAGTGTTTTTTCAAGTCAGAAACAGAAACAAAGCACAGGGATGTTTTACAAAGCAACAGACATTTTCAAGTTAATATCTGGAAAGCAACTTCCCCGATTTTTCAGTTTTATTAGAAAAAGTTTTCAGCAACAGATGATACTGTAAAAGTCTAGGGTGAGAAAAAGTCTACTTGAAATAGGTTTCTCAAACGATCCTTCCTTTTAACCAAGTTGCTTCAAATTTTTTCCACCACACATACAGGAGAGCTTGAATACTGTTCGCCGAGAAAACCTCAACTACATATTTTAAACATCCCATTTCAGGTAAGTTCAGGTAAGCTGGGTACAAAGTTTCAAAGGCTGCCAAATACCATCCCTACATGTTTAAAGTGTGTATCCTATTTTTGCCTCCCCCGCCCCCCCCAAACCATTGTTTTTACTG
>JAVJGG010000030.1:24958436-24978346 GCA_035590195.1 Aviceda cuculoides | reverse complement strand
AAATTAAAAAAAAAAAAAGAAAACAAAAGCCACACACACACCCCCCCCCCCAAATGTAGAAAAGTAGAAAAACATTGTGTTGTGTACTTTAACAGAATGCTTTAGGTCAGTTTTAAAAACCTCTTACATTTCTAACCTGAATATGACTTGCCAGGAAAAAAAACATCTACACAAACATCAGGAATCACTATTCCCTCTGAATTCAGTGATAACTCCTGAACCTGACAATTATTTTACAGCATACAAAGGATCAAATTTTTTTTTTTTTTTAAGTTCTGTGTTGCTTAATGGAAAAGTCATGAAGTATTTTAAATATTTACCAATCAAAGCACAGCTGTTTAAAAAAAAAAAAAAGAAATTCCACACTGCACATAAGAAATTTTCATAAGGCTACAATATAAAGGAGAATGAATAAAATTAAACTTTTTACTTTATGCAGTGAGGGCACTCAGATACTCATTTCCCGTAACAATACACAGTCATTCAAGATTAGTGGACAAAGTCAAACATTGTGAACGTCTGACTTATTTCTGTCTTTATAGTGAAAATTTTGGAATGATCTGAATTAGAATTTAAGGGCTGATTTAAGGAAATTACACTGGCTTTAGAGACTTTAATCATTTATCTAAAGTGGTGCAAACTTTACATGAGCATATTTAAACTAATTTACAAGTATGTAATATTCATTTAGCCTAATCAGTTGAAGACAGGCATAAATCAATTTAGAGCATGTCCATGCAAGGTCCTGCCCAAGTGCAACTAAACTGATTTTTCAAACGGTTTTAGTGGAAATCTGTTGAACTTGTATGCTTAGGGAAGCTGTAGGACTACAATTTAATTTTTTATGTTTTAGCAAAAGCTCAACTCAAGCACAAGCAGCCTGTCCAGAATTTATCCTAAGTTGGCTTTTCTGAGGAAAAGTAGCACCTGCAATACAAAGGACGAAAACAATTTTAAGAACCTGAAGTAACTACGTAACATTAAAATATAAGGACACATTGCTAATTATGCTTGTTTATGGTTATTTGAGATACCGTGGATAAAAATCCCATCTTTTTTAAAATGTTATTTTGTATGTTAATAGACTAATGAACAAAAATAACATTTATTTCAGTAGCTTTTATGGTGCTTCAAAATAGAGATACAAAAGCTCATTCCACGAAGGCACCAATTTAGGGCCATGATGTGCTTGGCCTAGATTTGTCACCCAAAGGTGCTGTGCTCAAGGCAGCTTCAGCAGGAAGAATCCTATTTATTCCGTGCGTGCTGGACTTCAGGCCTTACCGAGAACACACGTGCAGGACATGTACAGGTCAGACGTTTCTGGGAATGGTTTACACTTACATGTGCATCAGTGACCGCTTTTCTGGGCCCACCTACCTCTAGAAATCCTGACGAAAAAGGCCTTGAACAAAAATTTTCAAACTAAAAACAGGTTGTGCTTGGAAAATGCTGGTCATATTTTAACTTTAAACTAAACCACCCCATCCCCACCCCCCCAAACAAGGAGGGGGGGGACATAAAACACCCCTCCCAACAGCAAGAAAAGCAGCTTAATGAAGTAAAACACAATTATATCATAAGCTTTCTCTTAATACTATGCATCATCATCGGAGAGCCAAATCTTTTATTTTTTTATACCATGAAACTTGGTATTCATATTTTATGCATTAATTTCTTTATGTGTAGATATCTTTAATTTCCTGAAATTATTGTAATGTATGTACATAAACTTGTGCTAGCACCGAGCACTTAAATTTTATATACGTGCTTTTGAGTATTAATTACAGTTTTGAATACAGGCTTCTGAAAACAAGTTATTACTTGGGATGTTACATGTTTTCTTAAATGTATTCTAGCTTACAGGGTTTTTAAAATAAATCACTTGGAAGAGAAAAATTGTGTATAAATTAAATTTACTCCTATTTTATTTCATTTGGAAATGCTGTATTTGATAAGCAGAAAGATGGATTATTTCTCCTCAAAATAATTAGCTTACTGTTCAGCCTGTTCACCACAAAGTTTCTAAAGAAAGCATAGTTAACACAAGAAATCCAAAATAGCAGTATTGACATACTAAGAGCAATCTACTTTCCAAAACGAAAATAATTTATTCTATATAAAATTGCATCACCTGACTTTCGTGGAAGGCTATAGAGAAGAAACAAACAAAAAAACATCATTCAAATGATCTGAATTATATCGAGATTTAATATTTGCAATAGCTGTGGAAAGAAAATCTCAACTATGGTTTAGTTTGCTGCAGAAACAAAACTGTGTCATTTGTAGCATCTCCTGTGTATCACCCACATTCCTGTGTATTACTTATGTCGTTCTTTCAGAGACATTTTAGGCCAAGGCTCTTTAGTAGGAGACTGCAAGAGAACTTTTCTTAGTAGCCTAAGAGTATTCTAAAATAATCAGACAGAAGAACACCCTACCAGTTATACAAGTACGGCCTCGTGTTCTTCGTTAGGCAACAATACTCTTGAATAATCCAAGACTGGGTAATTGAATCCAAATACCTCAAGATGTGCGCATCAACTCATGGAAACCCCCTGCAAACCAGATTCTGAAAATGCCAAGGAAAAATTTAGGTAGTGGCACCATGAAAAGACAGAGCTTCCTCCCTGCTTCCTTCTCGATCACTAAGTTTACTGGCTTCGCTTTCACGAACAGAAGGTGGCAAAGTACGCTAATATTTAAAGGACTTGCTTTCCAGGACTGGCCATCCATTTCCCCATTCCCAGTTCCCAGCCTGGAACAAGGATCTGAGAAAGAAGCTCTTAAGTCATAAGATGGGAAGAAAGAGGGAGGATTCTGAATTCAGAGGGGAAAAAAAAAAACCCCAAACAACCACCAAACTTAAGGAATAACTTATTCTAGACTAGCATTTAAAAAATGACAAAGTGAATGACACGTCATCATAAAAATACTTCTGCATTTCTGTCCTTTACTTTTTCTGCTCTTGCTTTGAGCGATCACTTGCAACAGGTCTTGTCTTCAACTACACCTATTTAACCAGCATTTTACAAGTGAAGTTATTTTGAAAAATATTTCCATTTTTAGATTTCACAAGTACATTCAAATCCCTTCCACAGAGCCTTAACAGTCAACCCCCACACGGTATTTGTTACAAATGTCAATATACACTGTAAAGAATGGTATATAGCCAGCCAATCAACACCACAGAAGTTCTGAAAATGCTATTTAACTTTCTCTTGGAGAACATTAAAGTTAACAGATTTCTGCTTGCAAATTTTTTGCCAAGAATCAGCAAGCTTAAAAGAAAGAGACTTGCCAGTAAGCACTAAAGAGATCTTACAAGTATAACTCAAATATGCCATAGCACACATTTTAACGTTACACTGTGCTGAAGATGCATCAGAGAGAAGCAACTATAATTTAGTTGTATATAGCAGATATGCAGGAATATGCATATTTTACAAGCATATGAAAGATCAAGCGCCCCAGTTTTGAAAAGGTATTGGTTTGTCTGCATAACTGCAGGGTTGAATTCCACACTCCATTATAGATATATCATTGAAAAACAACCACAGAGTGTGTGCACATAAATTAGTCTAAAAAAAAAAAATCGTAAAATTAAATTACATTTGCTTTCTATAATATGTAACTGATAAGAATTCATGTCAGTTATTCTTAAACAGAAATAATGCTAAACCACCACTACACGTCTAGGTTCTTCTCAGTCAAATCTAAATAAATAAAATTATGTCTGCCTTCTCTCTCAAGAGCTATATCCAATGAATTTTTTACAAATGAGAACAACAGCTACAACTAATGCCTTTCAAGCCTCGGCAAAACTGAATTATTAAATCTGTCTGCCTATATCCTATTACAGCCTACTTATGAATACTTGATTTTATTTTGTATAATTGACAACAGTTGTCAGGAAAGGAAGGTTTTAACGGCAATCAAATTAAGATCAACTGGTGTAAGTGTCACAGTGAAGAGCCTGCATCAAGTGCTGATGAATTAATTGATGGGTCACTGTGAAACAGGGCACATGGAACTGTGGTGTCATAAACAGCCATATATTGTCTAGCAATATTACCAGCCTTCCTGCCTGAAGTCAAAAGCATTGAAAGACACGGGTTAGTAGAATATAACCAACAAATGAAAAATGGACTTTGACTGCACATACCTAACACCAGATCATTTACGAACAACTTAATTTTTAAATCATTTATATTACTTAAGTGACTATGTGCATGAAAATTTTAAACTGATGACAAGATGAATAGCAGCACCAAGATGACGTGTTGGAGTAGAGTTTCATTTACCACTATAACAAGCCGCTTTCAATTATGATAGCTTCTAAAGAGCAAAAAAACCCAAGACACCTGAAACATCCCAAACATTTAAGCTACAATGCCATCACATAGGATGCAATCGAAAAAATACAGTGGCATTTATATAAGACTGATTAAATTAGTTTTAAAGCATTAATTTCTCTTAAGAGCATGAACGAACTGTGTGTACTTGAGATATTTGATCTGAATTAAGAAACCGATGAAGCAATTGATTAATTGGAATTTAAGCCATCAGTCACTGGATCCATCAACAGATTCATTTACATTCTAAACAATCAGCTGATGGTCTTATAGGATACCGTGTATTAATACATGGTCAATATGATACCCCCAAACTCATCACAGCTCCCTTATTGACAAGCACACAGATGCTTTTAATCCAAGCTTGATCATACTGCATCTTTTTTGAATTGCTGTATTGATTCAGTACGCTTTAAGAATTTTTCTCTCTATTTTTTATTACGAACATTATGAAATTCTCATATATAGCAAACAATGTTCCAAGTAAAACAAACAAAAACATGTGCATCCATATTCACATTCTGCAATTTTAACTTACTGATTTATATTATTTTGAGACATACAGAAGGATACTCAAAAGCATTAATTTATCTTTTCCATTTAATAGGATTTGATGCACCACTTTGCTCCGTTTTTCTTCTGATATATACTACTAATCTCTTTTTGGAGAAATCCGGTGATGTAGAAAAAGGATAGTGTGAATTATTTATGTCTTTAGTTTAATGACTAAATCAAAAAGTCTGCCATACAGAATGCTTAGAACACTGAAAAAGTTCTCGCTTTTCAGATCAAAAAAAGGTAAAGGAGGCCAGAATACCACTTTATAATGGTATGAAAATCAGTACTGTACTTGGCAGATGCCGGCTCTACCATTACATTTTATACAACCAGCAGAACCTTTTTCACTGATGTTACTCTCTGTGCATTCGCTTAGTCTGCTATTCTAGTTGTTTTTAACATTTAGAACTGGAATAACCTATGGTGATCTGTCCCATGAATGATCCAAACACATCACCTAATTAAAACCCAAGAATCTTGAGAGTATTTTCAGCCTTGCTCATTCATTTGTAAGCCAATTTCGCTCACGTCATCAACATAGTAGCCATATTTACTACATATGTTAGGATTAGAAGCATGTTTCTCAGCAAGCAGTAGATGGTACACCTTCCTTCAAATGAATCAAGGATGAACATATTTTCCAGCAGTAATTGTAACACAGTTGGAGAAAAACCCCACCTTGTATAACCTACTTCAGCAAGCTAATTTCTGAGATTACAGACTTTGATACAAAATATGCTGCACATCTGTATATGTAAAAGGACATTAAAAAATATGTCCCACGGGCAGGGACACCTTCCACCAGCCCGGGTTGCTCCAAGCCCTGTCCAACCTGGTCTTGGACACTGCCAGGGATGGGGCAGCCACAGCCTCTCTGGGAAACCTCTTCCAGGGCCTCACCACCCTCACTGGGAGGAACTTTTAGCTTAGATGTAAGGAAGATCCACTCTCTTTCAGGTCAAAGTCATTACCCCTTGTCCTAGCACTCCATGCCCTTGTAAAAAGTCCTTCCCTGCCTTTCTTGTCGGCCCTCGTTAGGCACTGGAAGGCTGCGATAACTTTACGGTCTTTTAACGCAATAGTGGCTCCACTTCAAACCGTTTAAAGGCCCTACTAAACCAGGATAATTCTCTAACATGGATACTATTCCATAAGTGCTTTTCTATAAACACCATCCATTTTGATATCTTACCATTATTTGAATCCTTGTTCTGGTCTAAGTACCGAGTTCAGATGGCATTTTCCATTCATCCGACCCTAACACACAGTGCTCATTTGGCCCTCGCAGGAAAACATTCTGGTTTACAATTGGAAAGTTGGTTCTTAATTAAAATGTATTATGAGAATTATTCTAAGTGCAAGTACTGCATGTTTGCTTAAAGATTCAACAAGAACCTTCTTACAATGTACAGTCAGATATGCAAAAGCTATATTATGCAGGACAATTATTAAACTGCTGCCTATCATGACAGAAATGGAATCAGAACTTTTTAACTAACTTTCCTTCTTTTTTGGCTTAAATTTCAGTAGAAATATCAAAATCAATTCAACCAATTTTCTGATCCTCATGCAAAGCACACAACAACATCAGTGCCACAAGTAAAGGTTCAAAACATTCAAAATATTTTAAGAACATTGACTAAACAGGCTCAACGATTCAAGAGCTCTGACAGCACAGCAGAATTCACTCTCCCCATCAACCTCCCTCATGCACTTACATATTTCTCAAGACCAATAATAACAAAAAATACATATGCATATACACCTCAAAGAAGCATGCTTGTACCTGACTTAAGGAGCATGTTCTCTCTTGATGAAAGCAGAGCTCATAAGCATAAGCAAACAGAGGATGCCGAGAAAAGCGTATGGCCAAATAAACCCGAACCCACTGAAAGCACGCTTAGTCTCAGAGATTTTAGCAGCAGCAACAGTAATCAACTTGAAGGACATACCATTAACTAAATTAGGACGTGCAGGAATCAAAGCCTTGGTATCTCATAAAGCTTAAACACAGAAAAGTACAAGTCAAAGGAGTTGACGAAGCCATCAGATTACAATAGGCATGTGAAAAACAAAAGGATAAATCTTTGGTTAAAAATTCAGCAGGGAAAAGCACACTCTCCTTTACCAGACAGGAGCCTGGGAAGAAGCAACAAACCTAGCTGCAAAGATTTATCACTGGACTTCATTACAGCAAAAGAGCAGAGGATTTCTACTTTTTTCCAATTTCTTTCTACTTGACAGACAGAGGAAGGCTGTGTAAAGCTACGTGGACACCTGCAATCAGAACTATAACTGAAGAAATTAAATATTTGAGCTAAATTTCATTTACCTTTCACATGTACCAAGCGCAATGACAGCATGGCAAGACGGGCCATAACGCTCGCGTGGAGAACCCAGTGCCGCCCCCGGCTGCGTACTCCTTAGCAGGCAGGTCGCTCCGCGTTAGGTTTTCTACCACTGGGAAGAAAGCTGCCGGACTAAGGTAGTTCAAGTCTACACAAGCTTCCATTCCCACTCCAGCCAGACTCACACCTCACGGCCCATCTGAAAGCCAGAATCAGATTAACACGTGCGAGCCGTCCTTTCCTTATGAATACACTAAGATTGATCTGAGGATCATTTCTAAATTTTTAGTGAGACGACTTTAAAACTACTGCGAGATCGCTCCTCGTTAGACTGAAGAGTCAGAACTTTATAGGCTGTGCAGGAATTCCTTTTTCATAAGAAAGATGAGGACCACCAAGAGAGGTTTTCCAATCATTTCAAAGAATTAACAAGTTATTGTTAAAAACTTGCCTAGTAAAGCCTTCAGGTAAGAAAAGAAAAAAACCCCACAGTTAAAAAATATCTAACAGAAGAAAAAAGGTGACAGTATCTTTAAAAAAACCATAATGTATGGCATCAATCTCATGAACAGATACTTTACAGGAAACATATTCTAAACCGCTTCTACGTGAGGAATTCTTGAACCTCACTTCTGCAAGAGTAGTTTGTCTTTTTATCTTCAAAACTTTTGACAACATATCCACAGTTACAAATATACATATAGTTTGTTTGCCTGACTTGCCCTGCCTCTGAGATCCACTTTGATGATTCTCACTTCCAGCTTTTCTTAGCTGTTCCCCAAAACTGGGGGAATTGTTTGGGATTTCAAGATATTCAGACTGCTAACTCCAGCCAAGCCACCAAATGCCCCGAAATTCTGGGGAAATGCATTAACACTGGAGTGTGGCAACAGACAAATTTACGTCTAACACAATACACAGCCTCCTTACAGATCAACTTTTTCAACTCTTACTAGTTGGGTTTTTTTTAATACAAAAAATAAATAGTAGAATATTTCTTTGTTACTGCTTATTTTCTGCAAATCTAATGAAACATGCAGTGCTAGTCACCCAAGTATGCACAGAAAATAAAAGAAAATAATTAGGGAATGAAATATTTGATCATGTCTTCTAATAACATCTTACTGTGTAATTTTACATCAATAACAGAGAGACTAATACTACAAGGATCTTAATCCCTGACGAGACCTCCTCCTTCCACCACATAACACTCATACTATCTGTCTATATCTTAAATAAGTAGCTGATCACATAGAATCAGTATTACTCAGTAGCTTGAAGCAGATACCAAAACATTTCAAGCCCGAGTTAAATCAAATGTTAAAAATGGAATAGGAACTGAAGTATAGAAACAGATTAAAGTAGTTTGGACAGATTGTTGGCAGCTACTCATGCCCTGAAGATAAACTTTTATCTGGCCGTATGTGCAAAACTTAACTCCAGTCATTTATCATTCTCTATAGCAATAGATTTTCAAAGCATTTTAGTTCCCAGACAGGTAGGTTTTATAACGCTTGTTTTCTAAACATAACAGAAAATTCCAGAACGTGTGACAAATGCAACTCCTTCAGCCTTATTATTCTGCAGTGGTTGGTTTTATAAAGAGATAAAAAGTGACATCAGTTGCACAATTGAATTCCAGACTGACATTTTTTTCCTCTGGTTTGATTTTCAAATATCCTAAGTTCCAGAACAGGCTGGGGCCCAGACAATTAAGTTGTTTGTAGAACACTTGCTACTAACTGTCCAGAATAAATAGATACTACTTGCATCACCTTTATTATATTTTCACTTGCAGTGAGTTTAGGGTTTCGTATTGTCACAAATGTTCTACTAATACTTGCATTTTCAGATCTACAAAACTAGATCTTTCAAACAAGTAAAACATACTTGCCAGCACAATGCTCTCTTTCTTTAGAGAAATGCTTCAGAATTCATTGTTTTCAAAATAACCATTTTCTTTAATTAGTGGACTTTTTTGGAGAAGGTAGATGCTGGAGTAAGCGTTTACTAGTTTACTCAGAGCTCCTCCCAGAAGCAAATCAAGCTATATGAAGGACGACTTAGCCTGTACTTGCATTGCATAGTTTATGCCAGTAAAATGGTTTAAAAAAAATTCACATCTGAGTTATATTGCTACAGAAATGAACTGCTACAAAGCCTCAAAAGAAAAATGTTTTTCCTGTTTTATTCTCACATTTTTCTCATATTGTTGTTAACATAATTACAAATGAAGAATCCTGAAAACATTTAACTACAAATTTTCACACAAATGAGATTGCTTTTTTTGTTACAATTCTGAGAAATATAAACATGTTTGTGACTAGTAATTTATGCCTGAGTAAATATACCATTTTTAAGGACTTTTGTAAGTGAAATTCAAGAAACTGATCTATGGAGAAGGGTACCAGTATCCTGGGCTGTGTTGGGTAGTGTATTGCCAGCAGGTCGAGGGAGGTGATCCTTCACCCCCCCTCAGCACTGCTGAGGTCACACCCGGAGTCCTGCGTCCAGTTCTGGGCTCCCCAGTACAAGAGTGATATGGGCATACTGGAGAAGGTCCAACAGAGGGCCATGAAGGTGATGGACTGGAGCATCTCTCCTATGAGGAAAGGCTGAGAGAGCCGGGACAGTTCATCCCGGAGAAGAGAAGGCTCAGGGGTGATATTATCAATGTCTATAAATACCTGCAGGGAGGGCGCAAAGAGGACGGAGCCAGGATCTTTTCAGTGGTGCCCAGTGACAGGACCAGAGGCCATGGGCACAAACTGGAACACAGGAGGTTCCCTCTGAACATGAGGAAACAAGAATTATTATTTTTTAAGTGTGAGGATTACTGAGCACTGGCACAGCTTGCCCAGAGAGGCTGTGGAATTTCCCTCCTTGGAGATCTTCAAAAGCCATCTGGACATGATCCTGGGCAACCAGCTCTACATGGCCCTGCTTGAGCAGGGGTGTTGGACCAGATGATATCCAGAGATCCCTTCCAACCACAACTACGCCGTGACTCTGAGATACCATCTAAAGTAGTCGCATAGGTAAGACCAAAACAATGTAATGCAGGCCTGAACAATACCAGATGTAACATCTGTGCAACTAGCATTACTTTACAAGGAATTAGAGGTTTTTCACAATCAAAGGACTTTGAGAATTTGTAAATTATTTCCCATTTCCCTGTTGCTTCCATTGCACAGCTGTACTGGTAAACATACAGTATTTTGTAATGTCCCCACCAGTAAATTTCTGTATACTGGATTTAAAGACATACAATAATAAAATTATTTTACGATGATGATTTGTCCATGACAACATGCTTGACAGCAGTGGAACTGATCAGCCAGTGAGATTTGCTCTCTAGAGTATCACCTGTAGCAATAATAAAAAAAAAAAAAAACAAAACCCAACTTTTGCCAATTTGGTAGCTGTTAAGAAATCTCCAGCAGCTGATGTATTAAAATGCATTTGTGGACTTTATTTTACTAGACTTCTACCTTTACAGTTTTTGCACGCTTTTACAAGTTTCTTAGAAGAGGAATATCTTAATGCAGTACTGTGTCTCTTGAGAAAACTACTTTTTTCCAAAAGCAGTGGCTGTTACTCTACATAGAATCAAGTGTCTGCCAAAAACTCAAACTCCATGCAAAAGACAGATGTACAAGGTTCAAATATCATAGTCAGGAAAGCTGAAGTAGACCAGTAAAAGCACTTTCACTTTACCCTTTAGAAGTTCAGTTTCTACCAGAAAAGACTGAAGAGAAAACTGAGCTCTACTTTTCATACCATCACAAAGCACTACCTGTGAGTAGGGTGACCTCAGGAACAAAAAGAAGGGTTTAACTAAGATTAATCAGTTCTTATCCTCCTAAAAAGCTACTAACAAAAAGCAGTACCATAACACTGTTGTGATTAGTCTGTCATAGGCCTAAATAGTTAGCAGTAGGACAGAATACAAACAATTCTTCATAGTCCTGGCACCTATGGAGCACGTCACAAGCCCAAAAGGTAGTCATCCCTTGGCTCTTCCAGCTGCAGAGGCTTTAGCAAATAGCCTGTTCAGCCCTACTTCCATGTAAAATACTATACTGCTATGCCACCCTTCTCCCAGTAACTTGCAACTTGTGGAAAATTTCAATCAACAATTTCAATCACGTATGGCGGACCAAAGATCTCAAGGATATGAAGTTCCTTGAATTTTTGTAAAAAAATGGAAGGATGAAAGAGCCACATGAACAAGAGAAAAGCCAAGCTGTCAGCTCCAGCAGTCATCTGTTTTAAGACCTAGCAAAAATTGATAGCAAAAATCAACATGTGCTTAGCTCAGAACCAGCCACTACATGTGCCAGCTTTTGCCCCATGAATAATAAGAATCTGAGGTTACTGAAGGTGGGTAAATGAAAAGTTCAAAGGAAAAAAAAAATAATTAAGCTTCATTCTTTTTTGACACTGTAGCCACCCTATCAAAATCGCGTTCCTCTCAGAATTTCACATTTGAAAGCTAACAAAGCACGAATATTCCAGAGATACCAAGACTTATAAAGACATGCACCAGATTTTCATGACGGACCAGTTCCAGTTCATGTCAGAACACCTTTGTGTGTTAGCACAGGAATACCTGACCTGGATCAGAAGCTGGTCACTGAACCAAGGCACAACACCCCAGGTGGAGGACAAGGATTTTAGCTCAGAGAAGGAAAGAGTTTATCTTTGAAATTTGTCTTCTGTCTTTTACAAACACAGTATCTTTCATAATACTCCCATAATGTCAAAGTCATTATCACCTGCGTCAGTTGACAGTTCCTGTGGACAATTATAAAGTTATACAATGATGTCTGGAATGCCCTGCCCAGCTTTTGGTCTGATTGAGATGGCATACAGACAAACAAAACGCAGAGAACATCCCACGCAATTTAAAAAAAAAAAAAGAACCCCAAAACTATGTTAAAGTCCACTTAGGATCTAGTTTAATTTCAATAAGAGAGCTTTCCGTTGGTGTAACACAGACCTTGCCTACATTTGTGTAACACCTTTCCACCAAGGTAGTCAGTTGTTTTTGGCATGGTGCCTGCTTATGCACCAAATGAAAATAACTTTTAAACCATCTTTTGCAGCTGGCTCAGCATGAACATTTCCTTTAATCTGGTGGAAGGCTGATAAATGGGACAAACCTTCCAAATTGCTTGTCATCTCTGCCATATGTAATGAGCAAAACCAAGATTCAGCCTTTACCTTCCCCTCCTCCCTTTTTAAATACATATAAACCCAACATATTATACCAGAGGTTTTTACTATTATTTTTTTTTATTATTATTATTGAAGATCTTGTGGAAACCTCTGTTACATGGGGAGCCTGACAGCAGTGAAGAATTCACATCTGAGGAGTGATTTCCAGCTGGTCCATCCCCCCAGGAAATAATCCTAACTCTAAACTCAAACAGCCATCTAGCCGCCTCCACTCATGAAAGAGGGCAATATCAATGTTACGGCCTGTCAAACACGAATACAAAACAAAGACCCACCTACCTTAGTCTTTAGACTAACTAGTCTCAAAGTCTGATTAAAAAACCCATAGGAATCTTAATAGATATGTGTACACCATTAACATCAAGTCATTAGATTATATGAAGATATCATTCTAGCTAAAAGACAATGCATCTGATAAAGTAAAATAAAAAAAATCTAGTAAGAATTCAGTTTTATCAAAATAAGCTTGATTTCCTGAAATTCAGCTTCAGCTATGTAGAGTTAAAAGTATCCTAAAAAACTCAATATTCCTAAAAGGGCGGGGCGGGGGGGGAAGTGGAAGGGGAGAAAAACAATCGCACACCACTGTCTCATTTCTTCCATGGTACCACACTTACACGAAAAAAAGCCAGAACAGTTTTAGGCTGAACTTCGTAAACTACCCATTTATAACTCAAACTGCTTCTTTTTTGACTGAAGATATAGGATACTGCAGTGCAGACTACACTAATATGTAGTGTAAATATTGAAGTTGGAAAATAGTACTTTGCCCCAAAAGAAGCTTACAGGATGGGTTGGATTTTAAGATTAGTTCAAACTCTTCACTTTACTCTTTATAGATTTATAGTAACAAGTTATAGTTAAACTGTTTTATTGCACAGAAGATAAAATAAAATTACATATAGAACATAAAACCATGCAAAAACTAATGTGTTTTACAAAGTACTTAGTGTCAACTATAAATTAAACCATAAATCAGTCAAAACTGCAACATCTAGGAAGAAACAATTACAGATGTAAGTGTTCACTCTTTAGTCAAAAAACAATTACTGCCATATGCTTGAAGTTCAGGGGATTTTTTTTGTGGGTTTTTTTGTTTGTTTGTTTTTAAAGAAGTGCAACACCAATATAACTAGTTAACCTGTTGCATGCCTACAGAAAGTGCATTTTCAATGTTTAAAATCACATTCCACATGTAGCAGAAGTGTATATAAAATAATTTATATCAGAATTCTGGGAAGATTTCACTCAAGTCTACTCTTTACTCACTTTACATTATAATTAACATTTACATAGTAGGTACACAGCTCTTTCAAAGTGCTCACAAGCATTTTCTTAATATCAATTATGGAGAGTCTATTGTTACAACATGATAAACTTTTTACATAAGTAGCTTTATTTTCTAGATAGCAAATTAATGGAGCTTCTTACAGGAAAATTTTAATGATGACATTCTAAGAAAGCTGACTGAGGTAGACTTACACACTGAACACTGAAGTAGAATTCATGAATTTTACTTTCAAAAAACGTTTTTCTTCACATATTTCTGACATAAGGATTCACCCTGTTCCACTCCCCATTTCTATATCTTGACAGAGATAGTTTAACTTACATTAACTGTGGTCCTTCAAGATTTACTATTGATATATATTCCAATCAAGACACAAGTATCTTGTGCAGATGCATTTCTGGCCTGTATTAATTGACAACCATACCTGTGCCCCAGCCTTCAACTAACAGTACTACGGGGAAGGGAAACTACCCAGTGTCGTATAACCTCACAAACAGAAGCCAGGAATTTAACAGGGAGGAAAACACACTATTGTGCAGATATGCAAAATACATAATTTAAGAACTTGTTTTGTTGCGAGCTAGGCAACTGTCTCATCTTGTTCTTGTTCATTTATTCCAGCAGTGACGATGCATCTCATGTAAACTGCTGCAAGGATCCTAATTAAGGACAGCAAGCTACTCGCACCAGACAGACAGTTCTTGATGCTCCTGTAACAGCAAACGCTGCGCAATATCACATACTGCGTTCCCTGTGCATTTCTACTGTGCACACATCACAAAGAAATGACAAGAGATACATACCCCTGCTGGAGTGGATGGTGATTGCTTCCAAATGCCTAGATATGTAACACCTAACCCAACATCGCTAGTAAAGGCTAGGAAAATTTTGAAAAAAACACATTGACCTTCTACCCCTTAAACTAGGCCACTTGTATGCAATGTGTAAAGTAATTCTGCTACAGGTGCAGAAGTCCTCCGACTTTCTACTTTTCTAGGAGCTGTGATTTCAGCTGAAACAGTTTTGGGGTTAGTAGGAAAATATGACATCGCAAGTAGCCCCCAGAAGAAACATTGTCAATCCTTTTATAATTGTGCTGGATCCCAGAGATTTGAGTTGTCAGAAGCATTATGCATTTTAATAAAACGTGCTACTGTGGGAGGGAATAAAAAGAAAAGCCCATGTAATCTGAACCAGAGGGTGGTTAACCAAGATGGAGATTATATACAGACTATTAGGCAACTTTGTCAGTCCAGACCAGTTACAGATGATCTAGTGTATCTAATCAGCACTGGAAAGTCATTAGCAAGACACAGTAACTATATAGTAATTTCTTCTTCTTTTAGCAAATATATAGCTCTAATAGCGTTCTGTAGACCATCAGAAATATTTTTGTCTTCTCTTGCAAACATTTTCTGCAAATTTAGCCTTTTATCTGAAATACATGATAGAACTCCAGTGCCACAGTGAAATACCAAGTGCCGCTAATACAGGGTTTATCAATACCGCAGCTATTAGCTTTGTGGAATTTAGTTCTGCCTGACAAACATCAGACAGTTACTTCAGGATCTGAAGAGAAATGGTAATATAAAGGAGGGAAACTCATTTGAGTTATATGGGGAGCATCCAATAGCAATTTCTAAACTTTAATCAAAACAGCTATAATTTATAAGGTTCGTATAGAGGAGATATTTGTTTCTCAAAGATTAAGAGTACTCCCCTATCACCATGGGAAGAGAAACAGAGCTAACAAGAAATAATTTTCTTTCTCTCTCTCAAGAAGATTGTTGAGTTGGTTTGTTTTGACTGACCAAAAAGGCAGTATTATTTCCAAGTAAAAAAATTCAATTATTTGAGGTTTTTAGATTACTGTAATAGATTTTTGAAGAAATTATTTTAATCACATATTAATAGGTTCGAATTTCAGTTCTTTTTAAATTAGTAACTGAAATACAGTCAGATGACATTTAAATGTGTTGCAAGATAATCATTAGTCATAAATAATTTCAAATACTGTCAACTCATATTAAACAAGTACAGTCTTTTAAACATAAAGTAGTATTAGAGTTTGCTTTACCTAAACATTTTGTTACAACAATTCATAAAAATAATCTATTTAGAGGAACATATCTACAAAGGTCTTACATTCACAGTAAGATTTCTCCTGTTTTACAGTCCCAGCGTACTGTACTTCTCACATATGGACCCTCTCCCAGTAATCTGATGAAGGTAGCTCTCCTACCATCAATCTATTTGACCACTTCAAATATTCACCACAATCTAAAATTTTACTGCAACCACAAAGTTATCGCGTAACCAATCTGAATTATCAAAACATACCAGTTTTTTCCGATGTTCTGAGAAACACCATGTCAGATGGGATTCGTTGATTCTGAGGAGAGAGGGAAATAAGGTATATTTTTAAGTAGGAAAAAAAAAAAGTGAATTCCAATCAGATGTCCAGTAAGATCTATCACCAAAAGGTCACACTTGGATTGAAACTCAATTAAAATAGGATTTCTCACAGTACTTTACATTCAGCATTTGCAATTCAGAAATCAATATTTTCAAAAAATTATACAATACGCAAACAACAGCTAATCCTTTCAGATGCTCTTTATAAGTGAATCATAAATACCTGAAGAACTACAACAGATTTACGTTTTCTTAACTGAAAACGATAGTTCAAGAATATAAATATTTAACAGAAATTTTTTTTAAAATAATTTCACTGAGCAAAACTCTGACACTCAGCATACATAATAGAAAAAAAAAAAACCAAACAGTGAAATTTAAAACATCTGTCTTGGCACTCAAGTTGCAAACATTACGTATGCCAAGTATTCCCCCTCTCTCCCAACACAGACAAACATACAGAACCCAACAGAATTCCTCCTCAGCACCTAGGGCACGGAGCCACAGGCAGCCCGATGCACCTCCACGCCTGTTCTGCCATTTCCCTCTCAGGCACAGAACTATCTGTACCAAATCACGTTTTCCCTTTTTTCTTGACCACAGAAAGGCCAGCCCAAGCTTCCGCAGGTCAAACAAACCGCGCGCCACCGCTCTCTGCTGCACGGCGTCGTCCCCGATCCTGGGCTCTCCCACCGCTCGTTCACAAGGCATCCGTCTACCGGCACCAGTTGCCAGCACGGGGTTTAAGAATGAAAAACTGGGGCAAGTGAAAATAACCAACATGTCAAAACCTGAAAGAGATACAGGCCTGGAAAGGAAAAACGCGACGGACTAAGCTGGCAGGGACCAGAGCGAACAGTGGACAGAGCAATGAGAAAAGATACCGTACTGAATTGCAGTTTCTTCTGTCCCAGTTTAGGTCCAGTATGCCACATGCTGTACTGTTTGATACTGAAGCTAAACACAAAGATTCATTTGCATTTAATTTACAGACTACCTTTAACCAATTAAGAAATCTCAGTGGATTATTAGCAATGGCTTTACTAGTTTGATGCTAAAAAATATTTCTTAATATTCATTTCAGATTACTTGTTAAGAGGCTAAAATGCACAAATACTTTCCACAAAGTACCTCCATTTGAGAATAGATTTCAGGTTTTCCTGTTATAATTGGTTGATATTGCCTTGAAAGCCACTGCATACCTAAGGGCTCGTCTTTTCTTTTTTAAGAGCTCAACTGTCTGTTTGAGTGGAAAAGAAAATAAATGTAGCTGACAAAGCCCACCACATGGCATGCATGAAACTCAGATTTCAGCCTTAAAAACTTGACTGAAGTTACTCAACATAAAAAGTTAAGCAGCATGTTCAGTATATGAGCATTTCAAAACTACAGAATTAGACCCCATTTCACACTTCAATTATAATCAAACTGCAAAATTAATACAGCAATAATAATTCAACTGTGGCTCTATTTTGTGCATAAACTACCAGCGATTGAAAACTGGTTAGTTATTTTATACAGAAGAAACAGCAATAAAGACGGGGTCAAGCTAACCTGAAAACTTCAATTTGAGACATGAAGCAATGGAACATCTCACATACTGAACGCAGCACGCGGAATCCTGCCTGCAAACTTCATAAGGGTAATCCTTGCCACAATACTTTGATCCACTGTATCAAAGAGGAAGATACGAATTCTATGGGGTATTACAAAGATGTAACTATCAAAGAAAAATATAACGGGTTCAAAATTATCTTTACATGAAATTCAAGTGCATACAGCACGCAGCAGCTCTGAAAGTATTTATGCCAACATGAATCGAGGCAATAGCCCAGACCACAGCATCATCAAACACGCTCGGAAACCTCCTAGAAGAATCAACGCAGAGAAGGGTATTTTTGTTCATCTGAACCAAGCCATTCCTCCATCCCAACATTTAAGGACACAACACTGCTATGAACAGAAAGAAACCCAGCATTCTCAAACTGGTGTGATTCAAAACCAGACAGGTAGTTTCCCATTTTTAACCCTCCTGTGCTTTTTACTTCTTTGAAGGCAGCACCTCCCCTTCATCACTGTGTGTCCAAAGAAACGTCTTAGAAGTACATACACTCAGAGTCCTCTCCAAAAAACCAGCTCAAAATACATCCGTCAAGATAATTAAGCACTGCTCTGTATGACGCTTATTGTGTGGGACCTTCAAAATAATATGCCTGACTATCCATAAAAATCAATTCAAAGTGAAAAAAATTCACAGTGTCTCACTCAATGGAGAAAAAAATGTGTATTTAGACCAGACAACACCACTGAAGAAGCTGATGCTTTTTCCCCATATATAAAGCTGTACTCTAATATTTGTCTTAGTTCTTGAGAAGCCACACTCATATAGCAATATGATTTCTGACCACAGAACATCCTGGATACTGTAGGCAAAGTTTTCCATTACTCCAGAGAAACCTTCCCGAGATCAGCACGCAGCCACAACGGCGTCATCTGGAATAGCGTGACCTGCGCAGAGGTGTCAGAGTCAACTGCCAGCTTCTGCGTTATATGGGCTCAGCTTTCAAAATAAGATGGTGCAAACTCTCTAAATCTCCGGGAGGCAGGTACCTCTCGGACCCCCTGTAACATACTCTCAAGGACACCAATTCAGAAGCGGGACTGGAAGCAACTGCAACTGTATTCTCTGTTGAAGGGGAGTTCAGTACAGGGGGGTCATGAAGGGCTACAGAGATGGTACTATCTCAAGTAAACAAGATGCTTGGAAACCCAGCAAGTTTGGAAAGACTAGAAAATAGATGCATGTTCTGGTTTACCTAAAAATCCTACGCTGTTAGCAAAAAAACCCACCTCGTACCCTAAAATTATACATTTTCATGGATAGATACTGTCTGATTTGCAGCAATTTCCATTTATTTGTAAAAGCACAAAGTTAAAAATTCATGTGCTTGTCTGTACGTCAACAGTATTCACCTTGAAGATGCTGCTCACCTGCAACTGCAGCTAGTATAGCATTTTTTGGAATCCTGCCTTACAACAGAAAATAATTAAACATGTAGTGAAATTTATTATCCATCGTAAGCCCAGTTTCAACTAGGAGCATCTCATATTCAGATTTGAAAAAAACATTAACCTTACTATATATTATTATGCACCTATTAGAGGAAAGAAAAAAAAAGGAAAGGGAAAATGTAACTTCAAAATTAAATAAATCTTTCCTTAAATGACAATAACAATTAAACAGATATCCAGTCTTCATATAGATTAGCTATACATTTTTGCTGCTTCCCTGCCAGCTCTGACATAAATCCATTACACAAGTTTCAGGTTACTGGCTTCATGCCTACAAACTTCCAGTTACTTGTAAACAAGCTAAACCACTTGACCAACACTGAAAAAATTTTGCAAAAATAAGTCAAATGATTTAACACTGAATTAAATACAAGTTTTAATAATCCAAATAAGGTAACAGGCTTTTACAAATCACTACCAACTTCAACAGAGAACGCATGTTTGGCATTCAGTAAATGAAACATTCACCTGGCACTTGCTACCCAAGATTCAAGTCTTTATGCCGGACAAAATTGGGCAGAATCATAGAATGTCTCAAGTTGGAAGGGAACTATGAGGACCAGCGAGTCCAACTCCCTGCTCCTCGCAGGATTACCTAAAACTAAACCATAAGACTAAGAGCATCCGTCC
>JAVJGG010000030.1:24920369-24958359 GCA_035590195.1 Aviceda cuculoides | reverse complement strand
CCTGACGCAGCTTCATTCCGTTCCCTCGTGTCCTATCGCTGGTCACCAGAGAGACCAGCACCTCCCGCTCCACTGCCCCATCTGCGAGGAAGTTGTAGACCGCGATCAAATTAGTCATGTGATCATCTTCACATTTTAATAGAAAAAAATGCATCTTGATTTTACATCTTTTTAATGTGTTCTTGCTGCTTGTTTCTCTTTCCTGTAAAATAATGTAAGCTTTTCTGCCTGAACATATCTGAATGTGTCTTTCCACGTAGGGAAGGCTAGAGACTGTCTTGTCTTTACTGTCTCCCTCAGGAAAAAACCCCAAACCAAAACCACAACAGTATTTAAGACTGACATCTTGTTTTTCATTAGGTTTTCTGTATTTTGGAAGTGGGCAGAAAGGTACTGCAGGAGTAGTAGATACCAAAAAACCATTTTCACTGTTACTGCTGACGCTGGAGAGCAAAGATCCCCCTGCAAAGATGCACCTACTCACTATAAAAGAGTGACTACACAGAAACAGATGGCAAGTATGCTACAAAAATCTTTAACACCTCATTATGGAGAAAATTAAGTTCTGTTGTACATTGTCACAGCAGCAGTATGTCAATCATGTTAGCCCTCTCATGTCATATTTATCAAAGTGGAACAAGTTAAAATGACAACACATACAACTTTAAGCATTCAGAAACCCATGAAGAAACTATGTAATCTCAATTACCATGGAGATGAAGGAGAAATGTTTATTGATATATACTGAAATGTGAATACACAAGTCATGAAAATGACTTGAATACATTGTTTTGCTTAAGTCTGGGCAGAATTAGAGCTCCAGGAAAGGAGGGCTTCCATTCCTCTCAGTGTTTGTCTATGCTGCAGACTTACAGATTCATTCCTAGAGATCTAACTACGGCAAGGCAACAGTCAACACAAGGCAAGTACCTTCTCAGCTTCTGGCTTCCCGTGGCTGACTCCATGCCATCCACGAATACTAGCCAGATTGGAAAACAAGAAAACCCACAAACACTCCTGTAATTCCCTGCAACACAGGCTACAATATTTGCTTGAAAAATACCATTTCTAACAGCTTTCAAAGTACTTTTTCATTTTCCTCATGTTATTATCACGGAATTGCTATTTACATAAGCTTCTCCAGCTCCCTAGTCAGTCTTCCAATTCCCCTACAATCGCCTATAGCTACAGACCCTCAGAATTTTGATGAATTTACTACCCCTTCTTCTCCATTCATGTAATGAACCATGTAGATTTCTCACTGACTAAAATATTCCTGCTTGCTTCCGAGTTATAAACAGAAGAGGCATTTCCCAGTTGTCTTCTTGCATCCGCATGCTGTGCAATACTGCATGCTAGCATTAACTGCAATCCTTATAAATACTGGATTAATTTTTCTTAATCTCAGGTGTAAAGTGAAAACAATTGTGTCCCTTTACAGCTCCAAGAAAAGCTCTCAAAGTTTTAAGATAAAGCATTACTGTTCCGCATGTCTTAAAACACTATTATGTGTTGTTATTATTACATGTTATTAAGTAAATGTGTTAATCAATTATTAACTAGACGTGTTATGAAGTTTTATGCCCTCTTCTCATCTCCAAAATTATTTCAAACTGTTAATAAGCTATCTGAACTCATCACATCATCCCTTCGATTGTCTTACTTAGGAACACTATGCACACCTGTGCTCCTGCTGGAAACTAAAAAAATGTATCTTAAGAAAAGCCAAGGAGAACATCTCGGAGGTAGCATGTCTGTTCGAGGCAGGGAACTGTTTTTCAGCTAACATACAAATGCCTTTTAGCTTTTAAAAACAGGCAATATTTTCTTCTATTCACCTCTCTTCCTGCCCTAGTACCAGTGCATTACAAAATTTTCAGTTGAAACAATAGATATGTTACTTGGAACTAAACTGTTTTAAGCACATTGCAGTCACTTAGAGCTGTGTTGAAATTAATTTTTTTTTCAAAAGACAATAATCAAAGGATATTCAAGGTTTAAATACAGAAAAGCCTTTCACTTAAGTTGTTAGTCTTTGTGATGCAGTCACTAGTTAACATATGGATCTTCAGCTCAAATGAGTCATTAATTTCACTGCAGAAATGCTGTTGATGCATCTTCCAGTCAAATACAATGTTAACTTTTTCCTTTGCCATTAGAGTGAGCAATTGAACATTTCACTCCCGACTGGTTCTTTGGCTTAAGAGTCATACTCTGAAATTGAAAACTGCTTGCTCCAACAAAATACACTTCTCAACAGAACCAGAAAACATTTAATTTCATTAGTCTGACGGCATCCCCAGCTAGGCTAAAATGAAAAAAAGCTCTGCTGGGGCAGGACAGAGCTTGGAGCTGAAATACAACATTGAAACAGTTATATGCATCTCACTGAGATATCCGAGTAAAATTTTTATCAGAAAGAACTCTACTCATTTCCCTAAATTCTAAAACATTTTTTTTTCATTAGAAATGTCAAGTACTCACAACATATGACCTGTAAAGCTGCTGCCAATCATGCTGAAATAGATGCTAATGACCTACCTCATACAAGACAGATTGATCCCCAAAGTAATTGCAGTTTTCCAAGTTCTACCATAATTCAACAGACGGATGGATGTCAGTAAATTTCAGGGAAGGCAGATTACCTATGTAGCCACTAGAGTCTTCCCTACGCTCTATAATAATTAATTCCAGGTTTAGAGATTAAGAAGGCCCTAAAAAGTTTCCTAATAAAAATCAAAGCAAATATCTCAGTCTCCTAGAGATCTGGAACAGGCACAAGTGAGCAGCTGCAAGCTCGCTCCACCTGCACCCTAAGATAGCAAGGTGTAAGGCAAAAGAGATGTAAAGGCCAGGCCCATTAGTGCTAATCTTGTCTACACTAGTGTACACTGCTCAGACAGGCCCCAAAAGATATCAGGTACCGAGAGCCGACAGAAGAAAGGAAGAAAGAAAAAAGGCAAGAAATAGTATAAACTGCTGAGAGCAGCAAACCCAGTGAGACTTGGGTATATTGTTCGTGCTTTGGACTATAGAAGAAACAGACAGGAAGAAAACGGAAGGTTTCCAAAGCAAACATAAGAGGGGTTTCTTATACATGACTAGATAAAAGAAAATAATCTCTAACCACTAACAATTTATGAGTTCTCCAGATTCTCCAAGTAAAAGGAAAGGTGTTAAGTAAGAAAGCACAAAATATATCAGGAGGGCATATTTGCTGAAGGATCTTCTTTTATGAGAAATAATTAAGTCCACCAAATAGAAATAAAAAAACGCCAAGAAGTTTAGCAAAGTCTAGTCACTGACTAGGTTCCACTAAGGATTTTTCTGCCAAGCTGCAGCTTGCCATACAACACTTCAAACAAAGCTGTAGATACAAACTTCAACGTGAGAGGCCTCCTTCTAGCATCTCCATGGATTAACTTTCAACTTTCTAATACAAAGTGTGATGGGAATCACTTGCTGGTACCCAGAAAGTGAGTCACCTTTCCAGAAGGAACTTAAGTAAAAAGAGTTTCCCCTGACCAGAAAATTAAGTTGACTTTCAAGGTCACAATAATTTCTTAGTATCCCAGGAAGCCAACTGAAATAAGCAACACTGTCGTCATTAGTATACTAACATAGAGGTGGAAATGTTCACAGCTCTCACTCACCATTTGCAACCAAACTGGAAATCTTTTTCTCCTTTTTGAAAAGACATAAACTTTTATATTATTTAATTATATATATAACATTATATACATAATTATACTTATATAATAAAAACATATTTATCTATATAAATAAAACTTGTCCTTGAAGGCTTCAGACACAGAAAAACACTGATTTGAGCATCAGAAGGAAGTTATCAGTAATCAGACAGCTTAGAACATTCACCACAGCACAAGCCAGATAATTTAATCCAGTAATTGTATTCCCTTCACTAGATAAATTTAAGCATATACCAACTCATGAAATATAAATGCTTACATCCAATTAATCTTATAACTAATAAAAAAATAGACTTCCTTGAAGATTCTCAAATAAGACTTGAATACTAGCTAGTTAGTACTTCACAGATAAGTACCTCAGAATATACTTTTCTTCAGAAGGTAATTAGCACGTTAATAATCTTTAGTCTCTAAAATATATTTAAAAAGTATCAACCTTTTCCACTATGATGAGGTCTCCAACTTGTATGTCTGAACTCTTAACTTGCACTTTACCTTAAAAAGAAGAAGAAATGTAATCAACTTAGGCAGACATTAATAGAGAGTCACAAGAATATAAATCCCAGAATGCAAGTTATACTTAAAGACGTTATTGTTTGGTGAAAACGTTACAATTTATACGAAATGGATCTCTGAGGAACACATAATAATGAGATTTCATCTGTTTGAATAAATAATTCACTGGTTAAAATCTAGTTTTGTAACTAGTTAGCTATTGTAGAGGTATCAGAGGAAAAGAAGTATGTACGGAAGATGCTCAAGTCTGATCTATAGTATCAATAACAGAGTTGTAAAATTGGAAGAAGGAGTCTTTCACATCTCCTATTAGACAGCACTTCCATTTCTGACAAGTCAGGAGTTGTTAGGCTTACAGTCACGGAGCATTCTCACACACACGAGTTGTCAGTCACAGCCCAGTTACCAACAGGTAGCTTTGCTTGGCCGCTGAAGTTACTGATGTAATTGGCACTGTCTGACACTTTTTGGCAATTATAGTGGAAAAGAGGTAAGTCTCTCTAAAGTGAGAAGACATGCCTGAAGATTTCATTTTAGAAAAGTAAAATATCAAAAGCTGAAACAGAGGTTTTTCGTTCTCTAGAGCTGCCCATTCAGTAACTGCTGTGAACAACTCATTCAAAATTATACACAGCACATGTACCAATTCGATTTCTGTACGTTCTGTAGGGTATTAATATTTGTAAGACTCTTAAGTTTTAACATTCTTATTTGATGGACTGAAAAACTGAGACAGAGAGGTTAAGCTACTGCCCAAAATGAGTTACTGTTGATCCCATTAGAATTCAGGAGTCCTAGTCCCAGGTCCTTGCTACAATTCCAGAAAAAGTTGCTTCCCTGGGTTAGAAACAACCAACCCCCTCCCCCCCAACTTGTAGACAAGTCATGACATATGGATATCCTCTTCCAAGATATAACAGGTGATAAATTCAGAACCTGTTAACTCAGGATATAAACACATACATATTTACACAGCCTGATGAGCTGAAACACACCCATACAAAATACCTTTTACCGTCAGAAACACTACCATGATACCAAGCAGCAGGTATCTGATCAGCAGGTATCAGATGAAAAGTATGTCAAAACATGGTAAGGTGCTAGGGTTCTAAATAAAATCAGACTCAACAAAGCAGAACAGCAGACCCACAAAAGCACAGGATGAGCAGCAATCAGTTTGGAGTTTATTCAGAAGTATTATGAATAGTAGGTTTGCCAATGCACATTCTATCATCTCTCAAAGTTATATGAAGTATAAAACAAAAACTAAGCTAGGTTCCAAATCCATGAGACCTCCTCTTTATAACTCTCAAAGAAGAGGTATCAGGTAGCTAACCTCAAAAAATTCCTTATATGTGCATTTAGTCAAAGGTAGTAAGATTCATGTTATGCATAATTATTTTCAGTACTTGCTCTTTAAAATTGCATTTCATGAAAAAGTAACAGTTGTTTTAAGTTTAATTCAGTCAATAATAAATGGATTTCTAAAGCTAATTTTTAATACATTTTCCATGACATTAGCATTTCTAAAATGTGCAACGTCAGAGGAAAATCAGAACTTTTGTTTGGCCTGCCTGCAAAGTTACTTCTGAAAGCCAGTCTTGGATATTGATAATGATCTTTCACACCAGTTCAAATTTCAGTTGCTAAAAACACCTCTCCCCCCACCCTGCCAATATAAAACAAATTATACCTTCAGTCTGACTCCTAACTCTGCCATAACACATTTGTGAGGATGAAGGGAGTAGCGGAAGCCCAAGGTATAAAAAGCTGTAGCAAGAAACATTAGCAGTTCTCTACAGGAGTTTCAAGACACCTATGGAAATTAAGTTAGTGTCAATCTTGCAACAATTTTTTTAATTTTTTAATCTGAAGTAACAAGTACTAAAGCTCAACCACTAAAAGAACAGTCTGATACCAGATCAACATATTTAGTCTGCTTAACTGCACAAGCCTGTGAATTCTCTTTATATATTCTTGAGTTTTGACTAGAAGTGAATAGTATATACTGGAAAAACATCATAATGTTTTCTTTACTTTCTGTTAGCTTTACCAAAAGGATAACATGTCCTATTTTGTTTTAAATTCCTCTGCTGACAATTTTCATCAGTTTATCAGCGTGATAACCATGTCAATCAACTGATTATAGTAATAACAGACACAAAAATCCTAGTAGCAGCTGCATTAAGTCTCAGATCTATGCCTCCTATGCAGTTGTGTATGACCAAAACCATTCAGAGCTACTAATCAAACGCAACTACTAGCAATTTTATCCACTTAAAGAACTGAGTTTTCCAGTCACATTCTAGCAGCATCTACGGTAAAGATCAAAAGACACGAAGCCTCAGAGGACAAGAGAAGGTAGAACGTTCACTTGCAACACGCTGTAGGGCAGACAAAAAGCAAAGACTCCAGGTACCAAGTACAGCAACAGGAACCTGCACTGCACCTTCGCTTGGACTCAGACTAGCAATCCTGGGAATTTCACATTATCAACTTGAAAGTTCCCTTATCAGATTGTTTTCTAGGTGGCTTAGCATAACACTACAGAATACCATCTTCCCTACACACTAACATGTCTTGTTAGAGCATCCTGTATATCCCCACATGTAAGGAAGTGGCCTGGGACATATAAGATAATTAATTCTACAATGAATCTGAATGGCAGGATATATTCCATTAAAAACTAAATGGTAAAACATGGCAGTAATTCAAAGAGTGGCTTAAAATTTTGAAAAGTCAACAAATAACACTTTCCTTTAGACTAGCAAAAAAGAGAGTCATTAGATACCATTTCAGAGAACATTAAAATAATGCAATACTACATCTTAGTGAAAATGCATTTAGGGAAAAAAAAAAAAAAGACACTGAATGTTATTCACTGCATAAATTATTTTTGCAAACTATTTTTTCTCTAAAAACATCTCCGTAGCAAAACACTCTTCGCCATCTGTGTAATTACCAATAAAAAGTCCAAAGCTGTCAGAAGTGGCTGCGCATCCAGACTTTATAGTCCACCAAGGCGCAAGGCTTTCGCCTAAAGCAACATATAGAATTATGCAGAACTGGAACATTGAAATGTGTCTGTAGTAATTCATTATACTCCCAAGATAAAGCCTTTTGAAATGAATTGCAATGATTTGAAAAACTAATAAATATCTCATATGTGCTAACAAGTATTTCACATAAAAATTTAAGAAAGGAAGTAAACAAAATGTGGGTATATAGTATATCAGAAACGACTTTGTTTCTTTTTATTAAAAAGTGTCTCTACTACCCAAGTGCAAGCCACTCCTGAAAAAAACAGTAACTTCTGAGAGCAGCATTTTCAAATTCTTTTTAATTTGCTACTACATCTTACCCATGATACCTTGAGTCCTGTCTGAAGTACTGCTTCTGGAGTTGGTAACAGAGCTTGTCTCTAACCCGTAAATATAAAAGTCTAGATGAAAGGAGTGAAGTATAGACCATATGAAAATTTTACCTGGCATTTTATTAGCTGGAGCTATCAGCAAAATTAGAGTATACATAATAAAATGGGGAGGAGGGGGGAGAGGGCACCAGGGAAAAGCTTAAAGCTCCAGTGCGCCCAAGGTGAGGATGCTGATCTTTGAGTGCAAGCACTGTCCCTAGGTCCTTCTTCCAAACTCCACCTTACACAGTGAACTGAGCTTAGTCTTTAACCACCAATATAAAACTCTAGAGAGAAGCTTCCTAGCTCCTCTCTCCATACTATCTCCTCTTGGGGGAAACGGAAAGCCTTCATTCTTTCTTATCCAATCTCTTGGATGCTGCAAAAATGTGGAACAAAACAGCCCTTTTAACGTTTTCCTCTCTTTCAGCCTCATTTTGAAATTCTTTCTTACATTAAAATTTCAAATTCTGTTTCTGCTGTTGCTTACTGCTTCCCTCATCAGCTAGATTAAATTGATACCACTCTTTAAAAGATTATCTGCTTCAAATGGTCTAAATACCAGGAATGAAGTCATCGGTAGGTGTGAAATATTGAAAGCAATAAAGACCTAATGTTGTACCTCTAGATTCAGAAATCATGTTGTTCTTTTTTAATGCAGTGGCTTTTTAAAAAGCCAAAGGATGACCTGTTCTTGAAGAGAGCTGGAATTCTAATCTTGTAAGAGGTTTCAATACAGATTTCAAATAACTGCAAAACATTACAATAATCAAGACATTCTGACAAACATCATCTTATTTTAAAGTTGCAAATAACATAGGTATAAATGACTGAAAAATGTCTGCCTCTTGACAGAGAACATTTTGCAATTTAAAAAAAAGGTCAGTTGAGAGATAAACTGAGCAAGGTAGCATTTTAGGAATAGAGCAGCTGCCACTCCATAAACAGAAGTTAAAAAAAAAAAAAAAATTCAAATCACTGTAGCTCAGACTTCTCAATTCTCCAATGTCCTGGTTTCAGCTGGGATAGAGTTAATTTTCATCCTAGTAGCTGGTACAGTGCTGTGTTTTGGGTTCAGTATGAGAATGATGTTGATAACACCCTGATGTTTTCAGTTGGTCTAAACACTACTTTAGCAACAAGTCAAGGATTTTTCAGCTTCTCCTGCCCAGCCAGCAAGAAGTTGGGAGGGAACACAGCCAGGACAGCTGATCCAAACTGGCCAAGGGAATATTCCATACCATGTGATGTCATACCCAGTATATAAACTGGAGGTAGTTGGTCTGGGGGGGGAATCTCTGCTCAGGAACTAACTGGGCATCAGTCAGCGAGTGGTGACCAATTGCATTGTGCATCGCTTGTCTTGGATATTCCAATCCTATTATTATTATTATTGTCATTTTATTATTGTTATTATTATTATCATTATTATTTTCTTCCTTTCTGTCCTATTAAACTGTTGTTATCTCAACCCACAAGTTTTACCTTTTTCTTTCTGATTTCCTCCCCCATCCCACTGGGTGGGGGGAAAGTGAGAGAGCAGCTGCGTGGTACTTGGTTGCTGGCTGGGGTTTAAACCACAACATACAATTTTAAAGGAAACATACTAGATTTCACACTTTATTCTCTTCTTATGTATAGCAGTTACTCATATTTTCTCAATTTCACACAGGTTTGGCATACATTTCCAACTTCACTACATTCTTAAGCACCCTTTAAGTATACAGCAAAGACTTAAGTTTCACATTTGAGCCTGGATGGAATTATTTCATTAATCTCATCTCTCCTGACATTCATTTTTTCTTTTGCTTTGCAGGCTGCAAAGTGAGAGAGAGTTCTGCAACACTTCCAAAAATCTTGTTAAAGATCCTGAGATGAAGTGCATGCCTCTTCTGCAACTCTCAGTTCTGACTGTTACAGTTATTTTCTTCTTGATCTTCCTTCTCCAAAACTCCAGTAACACTGCATGGGTAATCCTAACTAGGAAAGGGTCAGGGCAGGACTGCCAACTTCGAGAACGAGAAAGGAAAAAGAGTTAAAATTGCTTTACAGTTTTATTATCCAATTTGCTTTTGACAGCTTAATGAAAAAGATAATAGCCTGTTCATGAATTTGAGGTGATTCTTCTGCAGAATAGCAGCATTTTTTCACAGGCACTTAACTGGTCACACCTAAGTGCATGAGACAAGAAGCTGCACCAAAACTATAACGGTCCCTTAGGAAAGAAAAACATAAGTCTTCCCAAACCTGCATGCACAGGTCCAAAATTTTTTCCATTGCAGTTTCTGCTCTACAAAAGGTTATGCAGGTGAGCTGCTCTGAAGCAGAAAAAGGCAATTAAATTGACAGGATCTTCAATAGCAAGATAATTTCAATTCTACAGGCAGATACTCTTCCTCCCACCAACTTTAACCTGCTTACTAACTGAAAACTGTCTATTAAGGATTTGCAGACTTTGATATGCAAAAAAGGAAAGTGGATTTTGCAACAAACATCTCAATAAAAAAAATTAAGACAGCAGAATGCGTCCTACACTGAACAACTTAAGAGATTCAATACCATAATCTAGGAAAGTATACAAGGGAAAAGATTCACATGAAAGACACAGAAACAAGTGTGCTTAACTGACTTGCTCACAAAAAAAATCAATACATTTACTGATTGGCACGTTTCATCACTTGCCACAAATGGTTGAAGAAGTAGAAACCATTCAAACTTCATGTGTAGCAGGTTCACCTTCTTGACAAGTGCAAAGTTACACATAGCAAATTCACCAAGGGATGACTGAATACTGAGCTTTGCCATGTTACATGACAAATAGAAAGCCACATAACACTGGATCTCTCATGGATTAGAATTAGTCTACGGACATTAAGCTGGCCATTGCTGCCCAAGTACAATTGAGTAACACTTAGATGTCCCATTCTCCCTTGATTTCCTGATCGGAACAGCTCGTTACTATGAAAAAACCCTAAGACTTACTGATTACAACAAATATTTACTCAATGTCTTGAATTACTAAAAAGAAATTCTAAGTCTTCAAGAGTCACTAATGTGAATCCACCATCTTCAAGAAGCTGGTACTTCTTACACTAGCAACATGCAGGCCGTAAGACAACATTCCCATGTTTTACCTGTTCAGGGGTTCCTGAGCCTAAGAATGACTCCACAGAAAGTCAACACTGCTAGGTAGTCAAAGCCTTCCTGATTTTAATCTATTGCAATGCTGTATAAAAAGATTTTAAATTACAAATCAGCCTACCCACACTCTCTTCAAACAAGTTAATTAATCACAATTCAAATCCCAGTAGCTTCTCTTGCTACAAACACGTTTGTTTCCCTATGGGAAACAAACAATTTTGCAAAACAACTAACTAGAAGTGATTCTCATCTTCCATAAACAGTACAATTACACCAAGGGTAACACTGAACCTTGCTAACTTTAAGTTTTCCTACTGTTCAATTTGAGAAAAGGCAACCTGCTTAACCTCTCTATGTCAGTTTTTCCATCTTTGAGATAGAAAAAATACCTATTTCAAAGAAAAGACTATAAAACCTACACAAGTCAAAAAATCACTAGGAAAAAAAAAGATACTAAAGCAGTATAAAGTGCAGTTCCACTCTGAAAAGTGACTCTTAAGAGTGGCATTGATTTTCAGGCTTTTAATTAAATCAGTATCAAGTTTGTTCATTCACAAGCAACAAAGCCTTCTTTCTCCAAACCATTAGCCTGTAGGTTAGTATAATAAGCCCAACTGAATTTTTCCACTTAAAAAGTACTGCCAATATTAAAATTAGGTAGGTTATATTGCAAGTTATTTATAAAAAGGTTGCAGAAGTGTAGGACTTGACATTATTAATTTGCACAGAAAAATTCCTAAATCCTTCTCATAACCTGTAAAAATGTTCATCTAATTTTATCACAGCAGGAAGTCCCATTTTTTGCCTGAAAACTATACCTTTCACTTTCAGAATGCCTTACTATGAAAGAACCCTACATTAAGAATAGGTGTAAGTTGTCATCTGTTCATTATTTTATATACGTTTTTGTGGCAATTTTCAGTACATCTTAATTTTGAGTGGGGACTCCAATAAAGTTTTCATTCATAGAACTGGCCACAAGTCAAAAGATTGGTGTGATTGATGACTTAACATTGTCAACATGGGATCGAGAGTTCATTGTAAGCAGAGATCTTGAATCTTTACTTCTGTAGAATATCATGGTGTTAAAAACCCCCCACAAAAGAGAACAAAAATCAAGTATGAATTCATGATAGCACTAACACCAAAACCTGAAAGTCAAAGTAGACATACACATTTGTGGGTAAAAGCTGATATCCTTTTTTAAAAGAAGGGCATTTTTAAAACTTCTTTTCACCAAGTCACTGCTCTCTACATGTCAGTTCCTGGTATAGCTGCTGGGCTTTAACTAGATACTATTGCATACTATTCTAAAAATCTCTATTCCATATCTAGAAAACAGCTTGTGTCAAGGTGACCAAATCCAGTTTTAATCTGACAACTTCCTTATTTCTGGAAGAAGCTACAAAATGAAGTTTCTCAAATACACATAACCTCATGAAATATTTCATGAGCTGGGAAAGAAGAAATCAGGATTCCAAAACTTCTACTTAAATGCTGCTTAAATGCCTAGCAATCTACCAGAAACTCCAATATTAACTCTAAACAAGTTAAGTGAAAAAAGAAGCATAAAAGACACCAAACTCATCTCTTAAAACAGCAAGTGTCAGTCTTGACATTTACATCACAGCGGTAACTATAAACTCTACATGTGCTTCCAGAATTAAGAATTTCAGATTACTAACACTATTGCTGAATGGGGTAGGATTGTACTATCTATTTCAAAGGTCAGTGTTCAGTGGCCTACCATAACAGATCCAAAAAATGAATAAACCAACTACCAGGTTAAATTACAACTTTGAAAGAACAGCCATTAGGAGTCCACTTCTTTACAGGTTGTATTAAAGACTATAAAGACCTGGAGGCCAGCAGTGCAACCACTTGTGTTAAATGATAGCTAACCCATTTGCAAATTTCCATAGTGGTTATGTCTAAATGTTGATAAAGCTATTTCAGGCTGACAAAGAAGAGAAGAGTGATAGGCAAATATTCCCTACAGTTGTCCCCTTCCATATGCAAACTCCAGAAAACAATGCAAGTCTCCATACTGCGAGGAAGCAGTGTAAATTCCTCTCGGCTGCTAGGTTAGGTCATCGCTAATGAGACTCTTGCCTGTTTATTTACCTTCCAACTACTTTTAAAAATGGAGTAAGACAGCAGACAACTTGTGTTACATTATAAGCTTTTCATCCACTTTTTTCCTGGAGAGAATATTACCCTGAGCTACTCCAAGAGTTTAGTTTCTAATTAAGACTCCCATATCTGGTGAGGTTACTCTTCCCACTGACTCTCAGAAGATATTCACCAAGATTCACTAAAAAGTGCAATGAAATGTACGGTGGAAATTAGTGAACAGAATTTACACTTGGCACAATGTATGCCAAACGCTCTAACTGCTTGAGACACCACCTCACATTCCTTAACAACTTCCCACTTTCTAGAACTTTTATGCCACGGAAAATCCTTAATAGAGACTTCCGAGGATATTGTAGCGAAGTAACTTTTGAGTGTAATAGCAAGGTCATGTTGTTTTGTAAGGTTATTAATTACAGTTTGACTTGATAACAGGTTATTCATTATTTTCTGGCACCTTTCTATGTGGCACTGTTCCGAATCTAAACAGTAAAACGTGCTAAGCAACATAGAAGTGGAGTGCATAGTTTCTCCTCTTATGCCCATGTTTAAAATTTACAATATCCTACCAAATTTAATTGTCACTCTACAGCTGAAGTGCTTCATTTCCTTAAAAGTCTTTGTGAAAAACTGTCAAAGGTTCTTGAGTCCAAAAAAAAAAAAAAAAGACATAACTGTGATATTTACTTTTATTAATTTCTGGAAAGAAAAAAGCCTGTTCCTACTGCACGATCATATAGATTTTAAATCATAATGCAAAAACTGAAATCAGTATTTTTGATACTGAAGCTGATTCACAATACATCTTCCTTTTCTTAAGCACAAATATATCCACCAAGTTTGAAAGGCTCTAGTGAATTTTAATTAGATTGTATTTCTTAGTTACTGATCCTTTATTTCCTTTATACACTTGATACATAGCTGACTGTTGCCGAGTTACCGTTTGGTATCAATTTCAGAGGAGAACTGCACTTTGAAGTAATAGTACTAAACAGCAGAATGCTTCAAAAATACATGCAGTTATACATATATACCTCTCCTTTAAAAACAACAAAAACTTTACAACACTTCTTAAACAGATCAAGTTTAAATGGTATTTATCTAAGGGAAATCATGCACTTTTAGTTCAGTATTGTTTTCATTCTGAATAGTGCAGCTTAAGATTATTAGTTATTTCTTTGAACTGAAAATCTGTAAGTGTATGTATAAGAAAAAGATGAAATATTTTAAGGATTTATACAAACGGTTTTGCTAACCTCGTACTGTCAGCTTGCTATATAACTGTGAGTTCATTTCCTTGTCTCTCTTGTAACGCCGAAATTCATCAACGGCTTCCCGTACCACTGTGACCGTCAAAACAAATCCCTGTTAAAGATATAATTATGCAATTCAGAATTCTCAACGTGCTAGAATAGAAATACACAAGTAGGAACACTATACAGAGTAAGAACACATGCTTAGAATATTTACTTTTTTCTCATTTGGATTTTAGTGTTTTCTTCAATCTGTTAAAACAGTATCTTGGTTTATTAAAAAAAAAGTACTAAAATATTTGTACATTGTACAAATATAATTAACTACATCTCCAAATATATGTAATTTAGGTATAATTTGAAATTTAAAAAATTAAACTGCTCTGGATGAGCTAAAGACAGCCTTTATAGTTCAATAAGCGTATTTCCCTCTCTTACACAAATTTTAGGGCTTTACCAAAAACATTTTAAAAGTCTCCAGTTCTAATTTTGAGTTCCCTGCCTTTTTCCTCACATACAGAAATGAAAAGGTAAATGGATAGCTAGTTTAATTAATTTTGCCATCTTAAATGTAGTTATTTACCAATACGTCACAAACATTGACAAAGAAAAAGGGGGTTTGTTCTGAAAAAACTAAGTATCCAAATGCTTTGGCTGCTCCTTTGACAGGTTAGTGCCACTGCAGCTCCTGCTGGAAGCGCAGAGTGCACTACATGCACCTAAGGTGGTCTCTGGCCACAAAAGATGGTAAACTAAAAAGAATACAGAACAGCCCAGGGATAAGCATGTAAGACTTTCTCCTCCCTCCCTTTCCAAACCTCCTCAGATATGGTCTTCTGGCTTCTCAAACTCAAGCGCTCAGTCCTTCTACATCGGTGAAAGGGAAATAAAATTTTCAACAGTAAAGGGATCCTATCATTACTGCAAGATGGCTAAAAAATTCAAATATTCACAAATCCGCCAACAGATAAAGTTTTAGATTATGTATCTAGCTTCAGACGCCCACCAATACTTTCCTTCTACAGAAGGAAATTTATGCCATTAGACTTTTCTTGCAGGCGACAGTTTGCCAACCTTCCCCTAATCTCCGAGCAATAAGTAAGGAGTGAAGGTGTAGAGTTTTCCTCAAGGAGTCTTGACTAAAATTCTCCCTTTCAATAGCAAAGGCTGTTTTCAAGTTCCAGCCCCAAATTCCAAGGCTTACCCTGTTGCAACCTTATAGTTAAACAATTCTTGTTTGTTCAGGTTTACATTAGCTACAATTATATTAGAACTACGTAGAACAAAAAAGTGCCTTTGCAAAATGCATTCCTTTTCACTCCTAGGGCGTTACCGAATGAGCAGGAGGGTTCCCTTCCCTGGCAGCAGCATTTTCACAAGCTTCGGCAGTATAGATATTTTAGCAGCATAAAAAAGGCACTCCTGAAGCACCTTCAAATACATTTTCCATATATTTTCCAGTGCTTGATTTAAGTGTATTATGTCTGTTTGTTGTAAAAACTGTTGAAGTAAAAAAACAAAACAAAACAAACCCAAACAAAACCAACCCCCCCAAACCCCACACGCCACTAAAAAAACCCCCAAACCTTTTAGCACACAGTCAAATTCTATTCAGTTGGTTTTAAAAGTATCAGGCTGAACAATTTTTCTTTTCCTTTAAAATCTTGAGAGAAAATACAAGCCAAGCCATAGCTATTCCTCTGATTATTACTGAAAATTTATCAGCAGTTACATACTCTTCAAAGAAAACCAAATATATCTGTTAAGCAACAAAGACAGACCAATGGGTCTGACTTAAATGTTTTTTATATTTTCACCATACATACTGAGCCTCACTCAACGTCCAATTAATCTCTTTTACCTGGAGGTTAATCATTAGTAGAAAAGCTATTCAAGTAGAAACAAGTGAGTTTAGCAAAAAAGGGGACCACTAGCACTGAGATATTGTTGTATTTTTAAGCTGTATGTGAAAAGTGGGAAACATCATTCAAAATATCTTTGAATAAGACAAATATGTCTATACAGAACAGATTACCAGTGTTTGCAAAAGACAGTATTTTCTCCCTTCTTTGGGCAGGGATGAGATTGGCTGGGATGCCAAGTGATTTTTTCCTTACTACCCCACTAATTTATAGAGCTGTACACAGCACTTCACTGTGAAGAGACCAACTCCCAGACAAGGCTGACTTCTGTCTTTTCTTACTGGGTCAGTGACAAAGACCTTTGTAAATATTCATTTTGAATCCCACTGTTGAACAAGCTTTCTGTCTTGGAAATGGCTTTTGTTGCAGCAGAAGCCAAAAGTTTGGCTTGGAAATAGAGGTGTGAAGAACCTCCCGGACAGTGTCTCCATTTATCAATACTTAAAAGGATGCATGTTGCAACAATTAAAACAATGAAATCAATCCAGAATATTTACTCTATTGACTTGTTAAGAACGACCTTTACTCAAGCAGTCAGCATGTCACTGTTCCTCTTGAATACCACTGAGAATAAATGCTACTGAAAAATACCATTTTTTTATAAATTTAGAAAATAAAGTGTTTGTCGTTCCTGCCTTGCTTTTAAACCTGGGGTGGAGGGGCTGGGAGGAAGATGAAAGAGAAGCTAATAATCTGGTTACAAACAAGAAAAGAATTCCAAATCATGGGAATATAGCTGGCAAACTACCAAAAGGGCCTCCTCTGAAGAGAATACAATTTTCAAACCTTAGGAAACCTGAGTCAGAAGCAACTGGTTTGAACAGTTTCCCAAGGAAATACTGCAGAGGCCTCAATAATAAAAAGACATATTGAAAGGAAGCCAGTGCAACTGGCAGGGCAATCAATTAGGAAAAGCACGTTTAATGAATGACTTATTTTCAAGACGCATTTTGCTCCTGCTTTATCCACGGCTTAAAATATTTTTACCTCAATTTTTATGAAAAAAGGACATGATTTAACCTGACACAGAACGAATACGAAAAAGTTATGCTTCCAATTCCGACCTAGCCTGAAAACAAAATAGCGAGCAAACAACAATAAACTGAAAGAACTTTCGCACACAAATTACCTACGTTACCAAATAGAGTTCTCTACTAGCTGGAAGGTTTTTTGGTTGCTTGGTTAAAACCTCCGAGGTGCCTAGCAGCCAGAAAGGAGCACTGCTCCTCCAGACCAGCTGGTTAAGAGGAGGAGCGCGGCAGGCAGGCGGAGGGGAGCGCTGCGGAACAACGGCTCCTGGAGCGTCTGCTGGGAAATACCGCCGTTTCCAAGAAGCGTTTGACTTCTCTTCCATACTTTAATCGCTGCAGTTTGTCAGGTGCAAGTTTAGGAAATGTACATATACATGAACTTTTCATCTGAAGTTAAAAACCCCAAACTTCTAGGTAAGAGTATTTTTCTGTTTACCAGAGGAGCCCAGTATGTGTACAGGTAGCCTATTTTCAATGCTGGTACAAACTGTGAGCAGGACACGACGAGAAAATAGAGATTCAAGAAAAACTTGAATTGTTCATATAAAACCTAAAATGAAAAACACAAAATAGATAAATGCCTTAAAATTTGTACCCATAATGTACATAAAATTCACTTTTTCATAACAGTAGATATAAAACCATTATATGGCATACTACTATATATGGTACTATTACAGTACTATATAGGACAATACACTATGTATCATGACAAACCACTACATGCACTACAAGTTATTTTAATATTATACTGCTATTTTTGTTGAGAAAAATCCTTTCATATTAATGCCTCTCTTCACTCCAAAGAAGCAATTTTGGTATTTTGAAAACCGGACTATGTGAACTCATCAAATCTTTACAAATATTAAATGTATATCAAGATCACTGTACAAAGATTTACTCTGAAATTTTAACAGTAAACAGAATTCAGATGTTTGTAGAAGCATCTTGCAATTATTTTATATCCAAAATAGTTACCTTTACGTTTATGAGTTAAAACAGTTTTTGAACTTTTTTTTTACATCAATAAAAAAAGCAAAGTAAGTTTGTATCTGAGCTTTCATTGCTTACATTAAGTTTTCATTTTTAACTGCTAAAACTTTTCTTCCTAAAAATACAGCACTAAAAGTAAATCTTAGTTTTTCCTTAAGTACCAATACTTAAATTCTATTTTATCTGTCTCATGACGTCTTTTTGTCTTAAAAATTTTCTTATCCTGGCCTTAAATAATAAGAATTAAAAAAAAAAACCAAAAACACTGGCATCAAAATGAACAGAAACCATTTACAAAAATATTATCCTAGCCTTTGTCATTTGAATTTCTAGAGAGTAACAAAACGGAGCGGGCTATACCACGCTGCTCAGCGTCACCGTGAGAACACCCTACGACTTCAGCCACGTCAGGAGCACATCCAGAGAACAGCATGCATGAACTCCTCGCTATTTTGGTTCACCACAGTCCCTCGGCACGCTCTCCTCAACGCAGCCCCCGGAGTGTCTCCTCTTGCAGGGCTGCAAGCCCTACAGCTCTTCTGCCTTCTTTCTCAAGTCCTTCTGTTCTCGAAGGGACAGGGGCCACCACCGTCAGACCCTTCCTTCAAAATTACTATTTCTCACTGTTCTTAGAAATAGTGAAACTGCTCCATGGTCAAGAATAAATGTTGTTTAGGAAGATGAAATGAACACTACAGAAAAGATCCAGCGAGTAAGGCTAAGCGCCGCCGCTCTCTTTTCAAATGGCTGTCGTGTGGAAATCTCAGAATAAGGCAGTATTCTTCAGTTTCCATAGCAAGACAAGCTTTTTACAAAAGCAACCACAGTTTAAGTTTTCAGAAAGTTTAAACTGTAGAAAATTTGTAACAGAATAACATGGGCTTTTGAGGTAATCTAGAAGAAAGGCTCAGCATTAGATTTATCAAAAGATTATTTTGCATTAAGTATTAGTACATAAGATATGTTTATTAATAAATCAAAGGTTTGGTCTAAACTCCAAGGTAATTGTCCAGGTTTCAAGTGAAGACACAGTCACCTTATCACAGAATACATTGTCCCATATTCCAAAGGAATGACGGATGCAGACATTCCTTTGGTAACTAAAAGCACAGTTCGGCAAGCGCATGTTCTCAACATTGCTTTAGTTATAATTACAATGCTAAGAACATTATGTATTTTATAGAGTTTTGAATCTTCAAAGACTTCACATCTTCCTTTAGCAGGCCAGGATAACATGGCACCTCCAGCAGGATGATCAGAAGTGGCTACTGAACTTGGAACACTGAGACTTGAGAAAATGGATAATCAACTGTTTCAAAGCTAAAAGATTCAAAATAGGTCAAAAAGCCAGATTTAAAGAGTGTCTCCATCTTTTAATCGTACAATGCAGTTAATATTACAATGACTTCTGCATGAAAATCAACATTATTGGACAGATATTTATTGCTGTTATCAGTCCAACATTGTTACTCAATTATGTGAAAGCCTATGCCCTAGGAAAAAATATTCAGGGAAGTTCATTTCAAAACATCTTTCTGGCAGGCACAACAAAGTAGCAGTACCTCAAAATCGCCAGTTTCTTGCAAGAGTGCTACATTACTGTTCAGCTAAAAGCTACCTAAACAGTGTCAAGTCAGATTTTTTTCAAAAGCATGGAATTCTATTCCACTATGTACCCACAAAACTGTAAAGCCTAAGGCTAAAAAGTCAAATTTGAAGTTGCAGGGAAAGTCGGAGCGTTTTTCCAAAGAGAAACTAATTCAGCTTGAACCTGCACCTTGTGTTAATACTAATGGAGTTCATATACTCATTTCTAGCAGTATGTTTAACTGCTTTCAAAGACTTGATATACCAGGTCAAAGAAAAGCCCACGGAGTACGTGGGGAGGTGCAGATCTGCAAGAGCGCCCATCCTGCAGGCGAAGGTGGGAGTTACTAAGCACCTTCCTACAAATCTTCTGAATCCCAGCACACCAGTGATACTTCATTCAGTACAAAGCTAAACGCTTCAATCTAGTTAAGCAAACTGAAAAGTCTCCAGTTACATAAAACTGATTTAAAAAAACAAAACAAAACAGACTACTACTTTGAAGTTCAGGAGAGGTATCGCAGAAGACAGTCTTTATGGAAATTTATGCAAAACTCCTAAGCAGCTATACCAAGATGTATATGAAATAATAAACAGAAATTGAACAAACTAGTGTAAAGGTAAAAGCAGTAAAGTATTGTATATAAATGTTAGGAAATTAGATGATATTTTGGAAATGTTATAGCTCTTTTAGCCAGTAAGTAAAATTCTGTTGATCTAAACATTATTTTAACCTTGCATTTTGATACGAAATCATTGAATATTACCCACTGCCAGCTGCAATGTTAAAAAAAGATACAACTCTAAACAGAAGACAAAACCTCACATGATGAAAATTTCAACCAGGGTAAAACACTGGAGGCAATATTTATGACTTAGTCACATTTATGGATTTGGAACCAACGCAACTATCTTCCCTACAAATTACTTTTAGTGGAACAGCATAAAAAAAACAGCTACACAGTATTTCTAATAAATGAAAAGTGTTGATTTATGTCTAAAATGAAAATTTAGAAACATTTTATTTTCACCAACTATTGGGCTTTACATCTGGGATCTCACTTCATTTTGAAGTTACTACTGAGTTTCCAAATACTACCACTAAAATAAAAAAAAAAAATCTGATTCTGCCTATACTGTAAAAACCAAGACTTTCAAAAGATCAAAAAAAGAACAAACATTCTCAACAGGTAATTGCAAGCTATGGCTGATCCCTATAGTAAACATAAATCTAGTTTAGGATTTGTAATCTACACTGCAGATTTCTAGTCACAATAATCAATGGTTTACTATATGCTTAATGAATTTTGTGACCTTTAGGAAAGCATATGTGGCTTAACCAATTTCAGTGTATTTAATAATTTAAACTTCGGAAGAAAACATTTACTTTGTTCAATAGAGACGAGAATATTTTATCCGCCTGTGATAAGTGACATTTTATTTCTTTGACAGGAGATCAGTCTTAATTACAAAGCCATTAATTTTTTTTGTTTTAATAAAGAAATGCATTAGAAAGCACCTGCCAGTCACTGGACCAAGGAGGCCAGAAGAATAGAATCAATACTCTTATAAACCAACACGATCACTTAAATAAAAAATTTAAGACAAAGCATGTCTATATTCAAATGTAGAAGACATTCAGGTTTTGAAACAGGACACAGGACTCTTGGACTGTGTTAGTAGAAGTATGACTAGAAGCGTATTAGTAAAATTTGTAATATCACAGCAGCATACGTTTTTCTGTTTTAACTACTAAAGCTTCAAAAGTTGTCTTCTCCATTGCTATATTTCATTATAACAATTTTTTTTTTAAACTATGAACTAGACAAAACTGTAATGTCTCTTATCTTCATATACACCGTGAACATTTTAGGGAAAAAAAAAAAAAAAAAAATCAAAATTAAGACACAATATGGCTTCTTAGGAAAAAAAAGTGACAAAAACCCCTTCCACTCCACAACAAAAGTATTGTCTGAAGAACTGCATTCAAAACTAAAAAGACATCACTATTTTTAAAACTGTAATAAGAAACACACCTCTGAAAAGTACTAACTTACTAAACTAGGCCTTACTTGTTGTCCTACAAGTTGAAGAGGTGGGTTGGTTTTGTCCTTTAATGAGTTGCCTGTTTCAGAATACATTATTTATTATGTTTTCAGTGGCAGGGAGTATGAGAAAATATCTATGGGAGTACATTGTGATTTTCAACTATTTATTTCTCAAGTGAAGTCAGTGCTTCACAGTATTTTCAAAACTGACTGTGTAGAAGTGCTTCTGTTTTAAGAAGAGGATTACAAATTTCTAATGATGAATAGAAGAGGAAACCCATCTTGAATTTCTAAAACTTCACTGCATTTCAACTACTCAATCATACACACTGTGCTTCTTTAGTAAATATCCCTTTCAAAAGAAAACAATGTAGAAAAAAAGCAGCCTTGCTTTCAATGGTGAATTTTAATTGAAGACATCAAGATAAATATAAAAAGAAAAAGAATAATCTGGGAAAATAAAATTATCTTTTTGCAGAACCGTCAGAAACCACTACAGAACATATAGTCAGCCCAACACCAAAAAACGGTTAATAGCCTTACCCCAGGTATAAAGGTAAAGATGTTGTATTTTTGATTTTTTATGGCATTTTTGGGGTATTTTTCTTCACACTTTTCAGGACACCCAAGCCACACTGTGCGAGCCTTCAGCTCTTTCTTTCTTCGGCAAATGTTTATGAGCCAATCAGAACAACTGAAAAGAAAAACAATTGTTTATTTTAAAACTAAAAGTTTACTGTATGTGATTACTATTTCCAAACCTGGAACCCTAAAGGCAAATATCTAAGAAAAACAGGCTTAAAAATTTTCACCACATCTAAATAAGCAAGCATGATGTTGACTTGTAATATTTAGGGCAATTACACAGCACTCAACCCATTCAGATACATACATATATACACACTTGGCACATTCTTTACAGGAAATTCTAATAAAATAATGACAAGTTTCACTACACCTTGCCCTGACACAGGTTCAAAAAATTCTAGTTAATACAAGTCTGCATTAGCAGTGGCTAAATTCCCACACCATTAAATAATTAACTTATGAGGAAATAAGGCCACTGTCAGATAAAATTAGAAAAAATTCAACAGCTTTGTATACAATTACCACACCTTTTGCAAATCTTAAGTTTCCTCCGTAAGACTGCCTATAGCAGGCATAGTAGGGAAGCAAACCTAATGCCACCCTACCAAATGTTTTCAAAAAAAAAAAAAAAGAAAAGAAAAAAAACCCCAAACAAAAAAACCCCAAACAAACCAAAACCCAAACCCACGATGTAAATGCAGATCACACAGCGATCTGCAATGGTGAACTCCCCAGGAGAAAGGAGAAGCATCCTTGCCTAACCAGCTTACAAATCTACTGGAGAAGGTTTAAACACCGAGCAAGAAGACAGACAGGAGGAGCTCACAGCCACCTTCCACCAGCTGGAACTTGGACAAGGACACAGGACTGACGGACGGAGATCGCGCTGCAGGAGGAACAAAAGGCTGGCGAACAGAATGATGCCACTGAGGCTCAGCAGACTATTTACTAACAACAGTAAAACAAGAAACAAACAAACTCACATATTATCAGCCTCAGCCTTGCTAGGACTAGCCAACAGGGGCAGATTATTAACGCAGATGAGTACAGATGGTTTGGAAAGAACCGGTCGTGTGGAAAGAAAAGCGGGTTTGCCATACGCTCTATATACTTGGTTTACAATCCCATATGTTAAAGGAGAATTTCTCTGCATTTTTTTAATACTGGGGAGAGGTGCCTTAATCACGCTGGGAGACTGTTTTAGGCAAGTGAATCGGGAAGGCCGAGTGTCACGGTTTAACCCCAGCCAGCAACTATGCAGCATGCAGCCACTCACCTCCCCCCACCCGGTGGGACAGGGGAGAGAATTGGGGGGGGAAGAGTAAAACTCATGGGTTGAGATAACAACAGTTTAATAGGACAAAAAGGAAGAAAATAGTGATAATGATAACAACAACAATAACAAAATTACAATAATAATAATAAAAGGATTGGAATATACAAGTGATGCACAATGCAATTGCTCACCACCTGCTGACCGATGCCCAGTTAGTTCCCGAGCAGTGATTCCCCCCGCTAGGCGAACTCCCCCCAGTTTATACACTGGGCATGACATCACATGGTCTGGAATACCCCTTTGGCCAGTTGGGGTCACTGCCCTGGCTGTGTCCCCTCCCAACTCCTTGTGCCCCTCCAGCTTTCTTGCTGGCTGGGCAGGAGAAGCTGAAAAACCCTTGACTTGGTCTAAACACAACTCAGCAACAACTAAGAACATCAGTGTGTTCTCATCATTCTTCTCCTACTGAACCCAAAAAACAACACTGTACCAGGCACCAGAAAGAAAATTAACTCTATCCCACCCAAAACCAGGACAGTAGCACCCTGTCAAAGTCTTCCACAAATACCACAGTCCTTAATCTGGAATTTACTTATTAATTTTTTCCCTGCAATCTACAGCCTTCTGATTTCTGATGCACTAAACCAGCTCAGTCCAGGGTTGGGGGTAAGGTAAAGACTGGGAAGGAATAGAGAGGCAAAGTGGAGAGAAAGAGACTCCTGGCTCAGCAAGTCCAACAAACTGCCCTTTGCTGATCCGAGACTGCTCAGAGGTTCAGAAATGAGGCTCTGAAATGCCTGTACAGAGCGCCTGTAATGCCTGTTGCCAACTGATTCAACGTCTTACTGACCATCTGCCTTCCCAGCCTGCCTTTCCTTAAGAGCCTGTATCCATACAGTGCAGCACTCTGGCTGTGAGCTATCCCACCATGACCCTGTCACCCCAGAGAGGGGATAGCCCTGTCGCCATCCATGGATTCCCATGTCCTCCTGTTTGTCTGCCACGCTGCCTGCTTTTGTGAACATGTACCCGAGATGGGTCCCAGACATGCTGCTTTCGCCAGGGGCGTGCAAGAGTGTCCCCCGTCGTGTCGTACCTGAGATGCTTCCTAACCGCCTGACATGCCCTCCGTTCTCTTCAGTTTAGTATAACCCTTTGCCCGATGTATCTCTCCATTACAACAGACAGACTGTTCAACTGGACAGAGAGACGGGGGGTTGCCATGCTGTCTCATGACCTGATACCTGTGCTGGAGATTAATTTTGCCTTTGGAATTATTCTGGACCCTTTCAAATTGAATCTGAATACATGAGCTTTATATGGGTTACGTTCGTGAATTTATGAAGCCTGAATTGCTTTGGTAAACAGATGAAACAGATTATTAATGCGGCACTTGGAGTAACTGGTTGAATGCCAATTTTGTGTACAACATGTGCTTTAATGATAGATTAATCCATTATAGCTCACTTCAGCTCAGCAGTGATACAAGTCGTTACTTAAGATGGTTTAACTCATATTTCAATTATGTTAATTTCATAAGGGTAATATAATTATACTGCCTCTGTTAAATCACTTAGCTGGTGGAATCAGTTGCACAATATTTTATATATTGTTATATATAAATATATATATAAAACCCAATATTGTTATATATAACAACTGACTTTTCTTTATTAAGTGTTAAGTATCTCTTCCTTAGCTCTCCTGTGAAAGCCCAACTTTTTCTACTGCTGAAGTTTATTCATATTCTTGAAAAATCCTTATGATTCTGTTATAGCTGCGCTTCATGCAGATTCATGGGTGAACAGCGGGATGTTTAAATTCTTCCTGTGACTCCCTATTATTATTATTTTTTCTCTGAGAGTGTACCAAATTAACACATGTCCAAGTATAAATGGTACCTAATTGATTGTTGGTTATTAACAGGACACATACCTTTTCACCTTTTAGGCCTGCTTTTCCTTTCAGTCCTGGCAACCCCTGAAGCCCATTTTTACCCTAAAAGGAAATAAATTTTGTAATTAGACATTATCTTTTCTGCAGGTTAAACTGGCTGTACACTTAGCAGCAGAGACTGGATGTAAGGGTGCTAGATTCTAACTCTTAGTTTGTGCAGTGGGAGGAGAAATGGGACTTCCACCTCTATGCAGTTGGCAGTGCACAAAATGTGCCTCTCACATCTACTCTGCCCACAACAAAGTGGCAGTGAAGCTTGTTTGGGGGATACGGATGGAAACAGTTGGCACAGTGCATTTGGATTTGACAGGATGCCAACTGGACCACATAGCACTGATGACAAATATTTTGAAAACTATAATGTTCCACTAGAACAGATAGCGACAGCTGGCTGAAAAGTCCTCTTCAAATTTTCTGTGTCTTAGCCATTTACTTATCTAGAGGTAAGAAAGTCTTCATTTATTCCAAAGTTGCTGAATATGCTTACAGCAGGTAAATTGCAGGCTAGAATTCTGCCTCTTCCCTAACAACTTTCTAACTATGAGAAAATGGACACTTGGAAGAAATCTACTTTTAATTTCATACAGAAGTGATAGTCAACATAGATTAGTGAGATTTATTTGCAACACACTACTGCAAACTGTTGCCCTGAGTGCACCAAATCATACCACTGACATTAGCCTGTTCCCACCTTCTACTGAAATCCTTTTTGCCTTGACCCCCTTGAATATATTCAGTTCCTACCAAGTAGGACGCTTCCTGAGGACGTGTGTCTGACAGGGATATGTGGTACTACGTAGCATTTCACCCCATTTTCCATTCTAAACTTTACCAGTCAAATGAATCCCAAATAACCTTTCTATATATGTTCATCTTATCTACATGTAACATGCATATGCTCTTTCTATGGAGGCTGGATCATTGGCTAGAAAGAACTCCCACCAGCTTTAAAGTCAGTGCTATTATGAAGTGGTGTTATTTATGAATTCAGTCAGGACACTGGAAAAACATTCAGGAGGCAAATAAATTCCATTTTCCCTAATGGCATTTTGGGAATGTGGACAGCTGTGATTATGGACTGTAGTGCTCAAGTTTTAGGGCTGTTCTAATTTTAAAGACGGGGTATATAAACTCATCATGGAGAAAAAAGGTATTTGTAAGACTGAAAGGTTTTTTTCTCCTACTATTATTTTTCCTGTAGAGTAACTGGTATCAGGTTTATAGAAAAGTGGCAAACACATGGCCAATATAAATCTAGCGCATATTAATTTTATTGCTGAGTGAAGCCTCATCAATCCAATCGTAAAGCTGCATAGGTGTATGCAAGATTGGAACCCAGCTGTACATGGCCAAAAGAGCATCTATAAAAAATACAGGACAATGGTTCATTTCAGAAGATATAACAAAATGTCTATGATAGGATATTGGATTGTTTTACAAGGGTTTGTTTACAAGGACAAAACAATTGCTTTTGAAGATTTGAACTACATTTGAAGAATTTTCCATAAGGCATTTCCCCATTATTTTGATTTCATAGAATTTTCTTTGAAAATGTTCTGCTTGAAAGTACTCAGACTTCTGTTAATACAGAAAATGTAAACCTCTTGTCTGTAAACACCCTAATGACACATAATCTGAGTTAAGGCTAAATATTTGCAAAACCAGCTGTATTTCTCTGAACATACCAACGTATGCAGGCAGCATTCATGCAGGACCTGAATAATGCATCCCGTGAATGACTACTGAATTATTTTTTCAATATCTTAACACATACCAGTTTCATTTGAGGTTCACTTGCATGGGGCAGGAATGGACGGGAAGTTCATAGCAGTGGTGCATGGCAGGATACAAAAGGAGGAGCCGGCATGGTGGTGATGACAGCCTCTGGGTAGGAAGGTCTTAGAGAAGGGAAAGATGCACAAAGTGGCAGCAACAGATAATAAGGAAACAAAGAAGCCAGGTAGTAAAGCATCAACAGAAGACAGATACGCAACTGCAGCTGAGACACTTGTGGAATATGACAGCTAGGGATTTGTTATTATGTGCATTGCTGGGCAATACTTCACCACGGAGGATGTATATGCAACCTGTCAGCGGCTCGTGGTGAACTGACCTACGGGTGGGAGTCATCTGAAGAAGGGAGGAAGGAACAATACAGGAAGATGACAGCAAATGTGACACAAGAGAGGGTAAAATAGAGTAACACAGAGGAAGGAAAGCAGGAGGGATGAAGCAGAAGGTGCTGTTGAATTACTGCGCAAGAGCTGAGGGGTGAGAGGTACATCTGGAAAGTTAATAGCAGCTGAGTTTAGGAGCAGGCAGCATGGTGGCATGTGTCTATGAAGGGTCAACGAAGCACTTTGTTTTTGCCTGGAAGAGGTCTGGGTCTGAGTATGTCCTCTTTTTGAAGTTCCTCTCTACAAAAAAGCCAGCCTCACCAGAGCTGGATGTACAGCTGCTTATGGCACGCCATGCCTCTTACTTTCTTTGCAACTAGGAAATCATAAATTTCTCTTAGAAGCCTGGGTCCTCCTCTCTTGGCAACCTGAGGAAGTCAGCTAGAGCACCAGAGCTGCATTCGAAAGAGAGCACATGGAGAAAGCACTTTGCTGCTTAAGCTTCAATGTAGCTGAGTCTCTGATAAAAAATTTTGTTTTTTTTTTCTTCACTTAACCAAAATATGTATAAAATAGTACTTACAGGTAACCCATTTTTACCAGGAATGCCCTAAAATAAAACATCTTTGTTAGAAAGGTAATTAAAACATTGTAATAAAGAAGCAACAAAAGAGAAAAGCAATTGACTATAGCTTGATGTATCATGCAGTGACAAAATAACAAACCAGAACCGTAACAAATAATATGTAACAGCATGATCCGTTTTGCACCTCTGTTTAATTGGATACATCTTGTGCTGATGGTTCAGAAGGATATGAACTGTGAAGCATCATGGATCTACAGAGGCCACTGAAGGAGGCATACGAGTTCTGAAGTCCAGCAGCTTTGAACATGCTCAAACATGACAGCTGGGAGGGTGGTGCAGCACTGCAAAGGCTGCCCAAATTGTTTGTGGAATTGCTGCTCTAAGATCGTTAGTATGTTGGCAGATCAGTTGCTTGCCTTGTGCTTTCTGATGATTGTCTCTCATCGGGCCCTTGTATAGCTCTTGACACATGTGCAAAGCAGATATGACACTCTTGAGTTGATATGGTGGGGCTAAAAACCCATCTTGTTGAAGTATAACTGATGACAGTGGGTGAGGCTGTGGAGTTTGCGCCCTTTATGCGTGTGTGATGGATGACTATTACCCTTTCTAAAATACATACATTCTTTCAATGGACAGAAAATACTCACAGGCTGACCATGTTGTCCAAGTTTCCCTGGAGGCCCAGGAGGTCCTTGATCTTTTTTCTGCACATCTTCTGCTCCTGGCCTTCCTGGAGATCCTGTGGGCCCATCTTCTCCTTCCTGACCTTTCTGGCCCTGAGTAATTAAAATGCTAAATATGAAAAATGTGTTGCATTACTTTCCCCATCTTTTGCTCTTCCCCCCCCCCCTCTTTCCTCTCTCCTAGAACCCCGCGTTGTTCAATGCATTCAGAAACCTGTTAGGCACCATACAAAAAATATACTCCATTCAGCAAAGGCAGTCCATATTAGAGGTCATTCATGCAAGTACAAAAAAATTGCTCACTGAGCTGGAAAAAAGGAAAGCTGGTTACCTAGATGCAAATGACCATGGTCTAATTCCCTATCTGCACAAATCTGCACAGTCTAAATCAGTAATGTAGGTTTGAAAAAGACCAGTTTCACAAACTCAATCTGTCTGTGAGAAAATTGTGAAAGTTGAAAAGAGATGCTTAGGAATGCTTTAGCCAACTCCCCTGAGATCTACAACGTAGCCAGCTTGGTTAAAAAGAAAAGTGACAGAAGGTGAAATGAGGAAACTGATAGCAAAGAGTAAAAATGGACAACAAGCAAGAGCAAAAAATTGGTAAGCATCAGTATTTGGTCAAGAGAAATTAAGAATAATAAAAAGAATATTTTAAATACACCAGGAACAAATAAACCCTTTCAGTGGTGAAGGTCGGACACTAATACATATTTAAATTCAAATCCAGTATACAGGACAGAACATTTAACTCATTTTTTGTATCATATTTTGAAACAAGCACTAGGATTTACTCACATTTTATAGCAGCAATGAAATATTTTGTGTTCCAACAGTAGCTAATTAAACTAGGAGGGATGTAATATAGTAACTATCCAAGCATTTTAAAGTTAGCAGGATGACAGCTTTCAGCAAAGGAGCTGTTAGCTGATTTTTAAAAGATCTTTCTGGATTTTGTCACTAGGAAAGTTCCCAAAGACCAGAGGTTTTTTCATCTGGTCTCATTAGAGATTTTTTTCCCATCTGGAAAAGTGTTAGAAGAGAACCTAGTTAACTAAGCTGTAGGTAAGATCATCACCTGAGTGAGATAACAGGATTGTTGATACGGGTTGTTAGATTACTGAAGAAGCCAGTGGATGTTATGGCAGGACCCCTCTTGATCAAAGGTCTTGGGAGTCTGGGGAGGTTCCTGCTGGCTGGAACCTTGCCAGTGTTGCTCCAGTCTACAAAAAGGGTGTGAGGGAAGACCCAGGGAACTACAGACCTGTTAGTCTAACCTCAGTTCCTGGAAAAATTATGGAAAGATTATACTGAGTACTATTGAAAAGCATTTAAAGAATAATGCAGTCATCAGGCACAGTCAATAGGGGTTCACAAAGAGAAAGTCCTGTTTAACTAATTTAATATCCTTCTATGATAAGGTCACCCACCTGGTGGATGAAGGGAAGGTGGTGGATGTAGTTTTTCTGGATTTTAGTAAGGCTTTTGATACTGTCCCTTACAGCATCCTTCTGGACAAGTTGTCCAACTGTGAGATGAGCAGGTAGACGGTGTGATGGGTGAACTGGCTGAATGACAAGGCTCAAAGGTTTGCAGCAAACAGGGCTACATCTGGCTGGTGACCGGTCAGTAGCGGTGTTCCTCAGGGTTCAATTCAAGGGCCAGTTCTGTTCAATATATTTATCAACGATCTGGAAGCAGGAGTTGCCTGCACCATTAGCAAGTTTGCTGATGGTCGCAAACTGGGAGGTGCTCTTGGCTGTTTTGAGGGACAAGAGGCCTTGCAGGAGGATCTAGATATATTGGAGCATTGGGCTGATTAATGGGATGAAATAACAAGTCCAAATGCCAGATTCTGCACCTGGGATGGAGTAATGCTAGGCACAAGTCTAGATTGGGAGAGCAGTGGCTGGAGAGCAGCCCTACAGAAAGGGACCTGGGGGTGCTGGTCAACAGCAGCTCAATAGGAGTCAGCAGCGTGACCTGGCAGCCAAGAGAGCAAACCCCATCCTGGGGGGCATCAAACACAGGATAACCAGCTGGTGAAAGGGGTGGTTATCCTGCTGCATTCAGCGCTGGTGCAGCCTCCCCTTGAGTACTATGTGCAGTTCTGGGCCCCACAATTTAAGAAGGATGTGAAGGTCCTTGAATGTGTCCAGAGGAGGGCAACAAAGCTGGAGAAGGGGCTGGAAGGCATGTCCCATGAGGAGCAGCTGAGGACTTTCGGTTTGTCTAGTTTGGAGAGAAGGAGGCTGAGGGGTGACCTCATTGCTCCCTACAGCTTCCTCATGAGGAGAAGGGGAGAGGGAGGTGCTGGGCTCTTCTCTCTGGTACCCAGTGCCAGGACGCATGGGAATGGTTCAAAGCTGTGCCAGGGGAGGTTTAGACTGGACATTACGAACCATTTCTTTACCAAGAGGGTGCCCAAACCCTGGTAGAAGCTTCCTAGAGAGGTGGTCGATGCCCCAAGCCTACCAGTGTTTAAGAGGCATTTGGAAAATGCCCTTAATGACATGCTTTGACTTTTGGTCAGCCTTGAATTGGTCAGGCAGTTGGACTAGGTGATCATTGTAGGTCCCTTCCAACTGAAATATTCTATTCTATTCTAAAGTCAAAGTATGAACATAATGAATGGTAAATCAGCATGTTTTTGTCTGACAAACAGGTCATAATTTTCTTCGTTATGTGTGCTTGACAACAGCAACAACTTCAGCAAATTTTCCTAAGGGGCGTTTGTCTGAGTTCTATACAATAATGCTGTGCCTCATCAGTGTCACCCACATTAATTGGATTACAAATTGCATAACTGGTACAATGGAAATCTTGTACAACAGTAAACTTACAGGAGGTAGGGCCACTTCTACCATGTACTCACAAAGACCAGTTTTCAAAGCAGTAACAATTTTTTAATTATTATTTTCTAAAAGATTGTTCATTAGCATATTGTATAGCCATCTTGGGTATCTATGTAGTGAAAAGAATGTGGAAATCGGAGTAAGTTCAAGAAAAAATTTGTAAAGATGAGGAAGTAGCAAAACTACTTGTCATAATAGATTTAAGCTTTTTATGTCACACCTCTTAAACCAAGCCTTGATTTTTATTTAAGAAAAATACCCCAAAGCTGAAAAAAACCCCAGATTGTAAGAACAATAGTTCATCCTGACATTAAAATCACTGCATTTAAAAAAATGTGAATGCAGGCATGAAAATGTTAGAGGAATCATATTTGGAAGTCCTCCAACAAATATTAAAGCCTCTTGTATGTCAGTTCCAATGGATGATCCTTAATCTTATGCTTCACCATTTGTTATAATTTACCACAACAAACACAGAAATGCTAGAAGACCCTGTAAGGAGCAACCTTAAACACTTGAATAAAACACACAGTGTAGAACTTTAGAATAAAAAGTTCTGTCATGTTTGATGCTTTATGTTTTCTGGCAAACAGAAGCAGTCATAACTGACTGCAGTTTCAAGCAACATGAAGAACGGACTTTTGGCGTAGGAGTCAAAAAGGCAAGAGGAAGGAAAGGTCGTCATTTATTTTCTGCTTAGAAAAAAATCTGTGTTGGCTGTTGGATCAGGAATGTTAATTAATGGAAAATGTACTGCTAGCTGATTATTTTGAAATATGTCAACAAGTAGGGCAAGTATTTGAGTAGCTGGGGCCCTCCAACTCACAGGATTCCAAATGAGGGGCATATGTAATTTTAATTTGCAGAATCACACAAAATTCAAGTTACACATTACCTTACAAATGCAATAGGCACAGTATCTTTCAAAGCCCAGTATCTCACCAGAGAGCGTGACTGCTACATACGGCATAGCCATCCCCTTTGGGGTTTCTAGAGCTTGCAGTCATGTAGGCTGGAGTACTCCCTATTTAGGAGTTAAAAGGGATGCAATTTTTCTTACCGCTGTGTGAACCTCAAAGTAAAGACAGGCTACAGCCTTGCATTTTCTCTTAATTTGCTTGTCTAGGAGACAGGCCCAAATGGAGTATCTAATTTTATAAGGCATTTGTCAAAAAGTGATTTTGAAAATGTGACTAGTCTCAATGCTTTGCATGTAATTTATAGTTATTCCTGGTCCTAGTTATTCCTGGTCCTGGCAGAATTGAATTGCCAATTAAATTGCAGCCCATCTTTGTCAGAGTTTCCTCCCTTCAGTAGCGTACAACTCACTTGATGGTGGCACGCAGACTTTCTAGAATCTCTTTTTCCATCAGGAGGGATCCTGAAAGGAATCAGGACAGCCTGACCAGGATTTTTGGAAGGCATTTCTGACAGGTGAAAGATGTCCAGATATCACCTCTTCTACAGTACTTCTAAAAAATGTGCTGGCAGCCTAGAGAGAAGCTAGGCATGGCTGTAAACCGCATTTATTCATGTAACTGCTCTGACACAGATAGGAGTATTACAAGGACCCCAAAAAACTTTACTGCCTTGCCTCAACTTTGGTCCTTTGTAAGGCCATCTGGAGATGGAAAGGTTGTTCAGTCTTAATATTTTCTTAGTCAGAGCATCTTTTTATTATGAATGCCAGGAAAGCTGCTGGTTACTTTTTAAACGGATTTTTCCCCTCTGGGTGTTAACATATGCAGGTGTCAGGAAGCAGCATACACTGCTTTCTTAAAGAAATAACTAGGAGTGGCAGACACTTTTCCAGTGCAGTCCACACAGCCATTCCCTTATCAAGACATGATCAACCTCTTGGATGGTAATTCAAGTAAGTTTGGGTTTATAATGGGATGATTTCCATAAACTATAAATTTTCAGATTAGTCCGTGGGCAACTAAGGAAGGCCAGTGATACACATTTTAGGCACGGATTCCTCCAGAGTTGAGAGTGTTTTAGTGTTAGTCTTCTGTTTGGGTCACCTGATAATGAAGCACTGTGATAATGAAGTGCTTCTTTGCACTTGGTACTTCACACAGAAGCACTTGGTGAGCACTCAAAGGGTGTATTTTTACATCCGTTTATATGCCACACTTCTGAGAAGGAAGCAGGACTTTCACCAGCAAGGCAGTTACTGCAAGACCAAGATGCCTGCTTTTAGGGAATAAAAATTGTGGGCTTTTATGGTGAGCATTTATGTTGGTTATTTTCTTTGTTTCTCACTTTCTTAAATGCAAAATGAAAAAATGCAAAACTGAAAGAACGAATTCATTTTATCAGTCAAAAATCTCAAGCCCATCTCAATGGTTATAGATCCAAACTTCTGCATAGTGCTAGTGCTTTTCACTCCGATGTCATGCGAGGCCATTCAAGAATTTTAAAAGTAACTTCTGTTTTAGCATGCTGCTAAGGTGGAATTGATAAAGGTACCAACTCAGAAAAGCACCTAAAATTCATGTTTTCTGCTCTTGGGACAAAAAGATAAGGCACAGATTAACCCATTGTACAGACCTCCTCTCTGCTTACTGCAGCACCAGAGCCATCTTCTACTCCTAAGATTTTGTGTGTGACAGTGGTAGACTCACTGTTGTCTTGTCCAGTTTCCATGACAGCTGAATCTAAATAAAATAATCACTTATTAATGGGAGACAGAGCAAAATAAAACCCACCCAGAGGTATTTATCATAGCACAGATGCTGCAAGTTGTAGGAAAAGAGAAATTATTTATATCATGACCAAAATACATTCCAAATATTATTAGTCACTTTGTAACTCTGAAAATTTTAAGAGGAAAGAAAAAGAGAAAAGTGAGAATAAAATTATAAAACAAAAGCATTTTTAAGATTGTATTGCATCATCTTCTTTGCCTCAAGCTCTAGTCTAATGGTTGCCTATTTTTCATCTATATAAAATAAAAAATAAGAGGCATCTAAACAGGTAATATCTGAAGTATGTATGAAATATAAATAGGAACATTATCTTTGGCCTTATTAAGATAAATAGCTTTATTTTTTGTTTTTCTAGGAGTGCACTGAAATTGTCTTACTAGTGGAGGAAGGGATTCCTCACACATTATGCCCTGCTCTTATTACTTTGCTGCCTATGCTTGCATCCAAAATGCCCCATTGGTGCACTAGGCAGATTCACATCCTTTCCAAGGAACATAAGTGGGATATAGTTGTTTATTCAGTGGTGGTATTCAGTTTTACATGAAAGGCTGTGTTTCATTATAAAAGAAGGTAATCAAAGTAAATACTCATCTGAAATTCCTTTTAAAGGTGCCACATGGCTTTGCAAAGGTATGTCTCAAGAGGTGCCGTGCTTCTCACTGACCTGAGCAGAATGAAGAGGATTTTTTTTGTTTCATTTCCTTTGCCTAACACTTGCATTTTACTGGAGTGTTTTAGAGTATCAGAGCAGCAGCTCCTCAAGTCAGCTTCTTTGTTTTATCTATTTTTTTTTCATTTTAAAATATAATCCATAGTTCTGTGACTGGAACCTCCACACTATAGATGGGTAAATCTATTCTCTGCATGTTTAACAACAATGACCGAGATAAGAACCTATATGGAGTGAAAAGCGAGAGATGTGTTGAATGGTGGCTGTAGTTGCTACCACTTACCTTTGCTGCTATTAGCACGTTGCAGTCTAACAGACTGCAGTTTCAAAGACCAAATGTTTGTTGTGCCCATTCTTTTCTAACACACAGGATGTCCAAAACCATAGGATTTTCCATGCCTGGCAGCACCCAAAATATGACAGTGGCTTTTCATACAAAAGGAAATGACAGACTCGGACCTAGAGAATGTAAATGACCATGCTCCCCTCTACGGGCTCCCCCCCCCCCCCCCCAAAAAAAAAGGAAGAAAAGAGGCAGTGCCTTGTTCCTTAAGTTTAGCTGCTTCAGAGGTGTCTTCTGAGCTGTGATTTCCAGAGAAATCGTTTTCTTCCAAGTAAGACAATATAGTTGGGGGGGCTTCCACTGGCTCAGCCAACATATCTTCAGGCTAAAAAAAACCATAAAATCCCAAAGAACTGTTTAGAGAGAAGGCTTATCACATATTTTAAAGCATGAATCAGTATATTACCTTCCTCAAAGCATAGTAATCAGAGCTACCACATTTATGAAGCAAAACAGAAATACAGATCTTTCCCACTTAATATCTTGCCAGTATCTGTCCTTATTCTTATGCTGCCCTTACAAACATTAACTGTCATTGCCACCATAAAACCTGAAATTTGTTAATGGCCAATATAGACACCCTCTTCCATTTACAAGTTTTTAATTTATTTCACCTTCTATTTAACTTTTCCTCCTTACAGTATGCATCTAGTTTCTGCTTATCAGCAGATGTCACACTAATTTGGTCAAGCTCTTGAGAAAAACTAGCACAATACCTTTGAACTCCATTCCTCCAAACCAAGTGATGTACACTTGACAAACCCATAGGCAGGGAGAAAAACACAAGGAATGTAAAGTTATCACTGCAGGTCTAAGAGCCTAGAGCTGGCTGGTACCCACCCTTCCCCATGCTGGCTGTGGGTGGGCAAGGGGTGGACATTTCAATAACCTGGTATCAGCTGCATACAGGAATGTAAGGAGCCCACTCCCTATTGGAATTAGAGACCTGGAGAAGTGCCGTCTCAGTGTAGCAAGGAGATGACTTCATGTAAACCTGCATTTGCAATTTAAATGAAATTTAAAAGTGATTATGTTGCCATGGTAACCTGGAGCAGACTTAATGGACCAAGCATCCCGGTCTCGAACCAGGTTAAGATGTGCAAAATGGCATAACAGGGCTTGCTGAAGTAGTTCCCGAGTTGTCAGCAAAAGGAAGAGACGTAACATCATTGGCATGATTTTTATCCCACTGGTTTTGTATCCTTATAATTGAGGAAAAGCTTCAAGATACTTCTTGTTATTAAGAAACATATTGAAAATAGGCTTTAGGGCTCCATTTGAAGAGGAAAGGAAATCTTTTCCACAGTGGGACAGATCTGATCCCCACTATTTGATTTCAGTGTTACTTACTCCACTTGAGAACGAAACAAATGCACGTTTCCTCTGCTTTTACTTCTCTTATAACTATACACCTTGTTCTTGACATTCTGCATGGGAATATTTCAATTAAACTTTACAGACCAATAAACCTGTTTATGCAGCCTGTTTATCTGAACCGTAGTAAACTTAGAGTGTTAAGCTAGTAATTTATTACAGGGTTTGGGGTTTTAAAATCCTTAATAAGACTGGGTCTTGGCTACTTTGAGAAAAGAGGACTAAATTTTCCCTTTAAATGCAATGTCCAATGGCTTCCCTCTTCTGAGGCAGAATAACCAATACTTCAGATGAACAGCAGAAAATGATTCACACAATTCAGAATGTGCTCAATTATAGAGTCTATAAAGCATTCCTGATGTTTGTTTCTCACTGGAGAAAGAAATAAAGCAACAGTAGGAAGAAGATTTCAAGTGCTTTTTTGGAGAAATAATTAAAAAACTATAAAATGGACACCTACCCCCCCCTCGCCTCAGTATTAGTGAATATCCCCAATCTCACTCTCTGCACTAGAAAACAATGGGAATAATAAAGATATTTACTTGAAGATTGTGGAAAAGCAACCCAAACCTTACACTACACTCATAAGAATGTAAACTTAATAGATAATAGTATTTACCTGCCTGACAGAATTATAAGAATTAAAATAATGAAAAAAGTACATTTATAATTCAGTGAAGTGATTGGAAAAAAAACCCCCAACAAGATGTCTTGAAATAATCCCAGTCAGTTTAGACATGAAGACATACCTGTGGAATAAAGAAGTAGTACCTAATAACCACGCACAAAGGTCAGTGATCAACATCAGCCAACGGAGTTGAGAGGATGTGTCTAGTAAAAGAACGGTAGGGTGGACATCCTCTGCTTGTCTCCATGTTCTCCGTCGGGGGTTCAGCCCAGCCGGTCACAAAGCACCAGCAGCCGCTCGCTCCCCCCGGCCCCGGTGGGATGAGGGGAAAATACAAAGGCAGGGCCGTGGGTCGAGACAAGGACAGGGAGGGATCGCTCCCCGCTTACGGTCACGGGCAAAAGACAGGCTCAACGTGGGGAAGAAACGAAATCAATTTAATCTGCTACCAATC
>JAVJGG010000030.1:24886781-24909720 GCA_035590195.1 Aviceda cuculoides | reverse complement strand
CAAGCATTGGAACAGGCTGCCCAGGGAAGTGGTGGAGTCACCATCCCTGGAGGTATTTAAAAGACATGTAGATGTGGTGCTTGGGGACGTGGTTTAGTGGTGGGCTTGGTAGTGTTAGGTTAATGGTTGGACTTCATGATCTTAAAGGTCTTTTCCAACCTAAATGATTCTATGATTCTATGATAATGAGTATGTAGGGAGCCATATTCATGTTCAGTGTGGACAAACTCAGAAGCTCATTCCCCCAAATCAGGTGAAGAGTCTGCCTTCTTGCTAAGCTGTGTCTGTTTTATCGTTTCCGTATCCTCTCAGTCTCATTTTCCTTTTTTGTTTTTTTAAAATCTCTGTATTGGTTGCACCCCATCCGTTCTGTATTTTGTAAGCCTCATGGTAGGTGCTCTCTTCTCTTCATGTTTCCACAGTGCCTAGCAGGGACTTGTAGCTGGGAGTCCAGGTTTTACCAAAATGTAGTAAGTACAAGACTAACCTGGATCTTCTGAATCTCTTCATCCAAAGCATTAGATGTAATACCACCAAATGTATGGTCAATTGCACGTGTAAGCTTTACTATTAAAATAATTGTGTGTGTTGTAAATAATAAATCATGTCACAGTAAGAAGTGGGAATTGCTTTGGTCCTAGGCAGCAGTGTCAGGTTCCAGCACATATCTGACTGGAAATAGCTGAGCACTGCAGAATGGATTCACCGGCTCAACTCTCGCTGGACTTGAGAGATAACTTGTGGTCACTCTAATCCTTGTGTCATGTCTGTGGCTTTAAATTATGACACAGTAACCTGTTCTCTGTTGAAGTGTGTTTCATTTCACAAGGAAAATCTTAAAACATTAGTTACTAAAAAGCCTCATGGCTTCCTCTTGGTGCTGTAGTACAAGCGTAAACCTTCAGTACTTCGTAACTTATGGCAGAAGTTAAAAAGAGACTGTTCACAAAATCACGGAGTAGCTGAGGTAGGAAGGGACCTCCGAAGTTCATCTAGTTTAACCCCCACTGCTCAAAGCAGCATCAGCTAGAGCAAGTTACTCAGGACTGTGTCCAGATGGTTTGTGAATATCCCAAGGACGGAGACTCCACGACCTCTCTTGGCATCCTCTTCCAGTGTTTGACCACCCCCATAGTACCAGTTTCTTCTGTGCAACTGCACGCAGACCCCTGAATTCTTCCTGTTTGCTCCCCTGGCTGCATGCATTAGTGTACAGGCACTTCAGAGGCGCCTCGTCACGGTGATTTCCCAGGAAAGGTAGGAGCCCATGACACTTCCCTGTAGGCGTACCCTCATTTATGTGCATACACCTGATGTGGTCACCCTTCAGCCCTCTGCTGATCACCAGGTCTCTCCTGGCCGTGTCACCCTGCACCCTTTGCTCCACCGCTTCCTCCTCATCATCACTACTTGAAAGCTCTACTCACCGGGCTGGCCAGCCTGTTGGCAGGGACGCTTTTGCCCCATTTTTCATTCTTATTCAAGGCAACTTGAGACCGGTAGAGCCACGTGCAAAAGCATATAGGACTTAGATGCAACAGTACTGATAAAACAGGATGATGAAGAATGTTTGTGTGAAGATCGGTGATGGGAGCAGGCAAGGTGAAAAGGCAGTAAATAGGGAAATAGCCCCCTCTCCATTGAGAAAATAATTTAACAAAAAGGAGAATGTGAAACAGTTGTATGCTTCTGACATTTATTTAATCTTTAAAATTGTCGATGAGAAATACCTGTATTTTAAAGATCTCAACTGTCTGCTGTTGACAGAATTTGGCTGAACTTGTGTGTATGTGTAGACAGACACATATGCATTCATAGATGGCCAAAGAAGGTCCTTCTTAGTGAATAAAAATTGATTGACTCTACTTAAAAAAGGAAGGAATCCACAATATGTATGACCCACCCTGTGTATGATCATCGGACTGGAACATTTATACAGCATTTCTCCCGCAGTGTTTTAAAATGATGAACAACAAATATAGAGTCAAATTCTGTCTTGTGTCCCTGCAGTGGGCAGCTTATTACAGGCTGTGTTTTAATAGTCTTTCTTGCACCCATGTGTCAGATTAAATGGTAGAAATGCCAACTGGATGATAATGTGGTATCATTTCTGGAAGTATTGGCTTTTAAAGTTAATCTTCAATGGGATGCTTTACTGTAGGCATGTGCATACATTAGATAACCTTGGCATGCAGAGAGTATTTTAAGACCCGCGTAATTTTGAAACATCCTTTAATATTCGGTGAAGGTCACAATACATTCCATGTACATAAGATCAGAAACAGACCTTCCAGGCTTATTTTACTTCTCAGGATAGATACCAAACTGGGAGTCCACAGTGATGTATTCTGTTTTTCTGTAGGACAATTAAAGTGGCACAACAAGCTTTTCCATGCTGTTCCACTGACATTTCTGGGATCTTGAAGTGTGAGGTCAGAAAAGTCACTTTAGTAACTAAACTCCAGCATCTGATGCTACTAGCGCTGTCCAGAATCAACCTGCTAAACCACAGGCAATACCATCTGTAACTACTTCTGTTATCACTTTCTGTTTATCCACTGATGATACAAAGAAAATGAACAGCTGCTTCCTTAAGCTTTACGTTTAATCAACATCATTTTATATCCACAAAATAAAAGACTAACCGTCCGTAATTCAGAGGTTTTGTAATAAACAACATGCTTACAGGTTTTCACATTGAGTTAGCTGCTGCTTAGAAGAAGCAAGAAGTGCATGTAAGATTAGATTCAGAATAATTCTGTGAAATCTGTCTGGCCCCTTTATGCAACAACCTGCTACCCAGGGGAGAGGAGAAAAGCAAATCCTGGCCTTGATGTCAAAACAATGTAAACTACTTTTTGTATGTTGACTTGTGTAACAAGTGAGGCATGAAAACAAAAGCGCAGTGCCCTGAGTAGTGGCAGTGAATATTTTATCTTACCAACAAAAAGCAACAAGAGGCTAAATCCTTAAAGCATATGCCGTGCTGAGAGTGCGCTCTCATTGCGACAGTAATGGTGTTTGCAATCCCAGCTGCACTCAAGCCTGTGCTGTAAAAGCACCCATTTCTCAGAACGCATGTTGCTCCCTCTTACCCTTTACTGCCCTTAGCCACATGAGGAATCTTTTCTCTGTTGTTCATGTTGCCCCATATAAACGGATGTTTAAACATTTTTTTTGCCCAAAGTGAAATTGGAGAGATCTTGGCATTGTTAGTTCTTCAGTGCCGAGAAGTATCTTTAGGTGACTTTGGAGTTTTTGTATGTAAACCAGCCTTTCTCTGACTTTTTACACATATCCAGCATAATCCATTTCTAAAATTTAGTGGCTGGATCCTCACAGCAATGTCGAAGCAGGAGTACCACTGCTGCTGTTGTGATTTGGTTGTTTGAGTGTGGTTGGTAAGAATATTTAGAGGTTGACTCAGGGCTGGGAGTAGCAAGTATTCGCCACTTTCTGTTGGAGATTGTTTTCACTGAGTCTAATGAGTTAGTGATTTGATTATGGATAAAGGAAGCTGCTGCTCTGGGAATGTGTTTGAATGTGTGTGCTTTCCAGTTTTTCCTGGCACCCACTTGTTCTGTGTTCCCTCCAGGCTGAGGCATGAGATTCAAAGGGAACTGGAGAATGTTGCTTATAAATTACAGAGTCACTGCCTAGTGGTTACTGGCCTGTCATCAATAACATCAGCCTATCCTTCACAACTCAGCTTTTTCTCCTGTCTTTTGTCAACTCATAAGGTTTCTACATCCCCTGCTTAAGATTGTTGCCGATCGCTGCATCCATTTTCAGTCCAGGTCTTTTGTGCGGAGTCCCACCAGTCCTACGCCAGTTTCTTGTTTCCTACTTCATATTTGAGCAATTCAGGAAGTTTTGAGTGATTCATTAATAGGATTACATGGTAGCATTTCAAGACATCCTGCTACCACTTTGGAGAGACAGCTCTGGATAACCCGGGTGGAGAGATCTAGAGAAAGTGAGGAAGCAATGTGGCAGGTGAAAAAATGTGTTCAGGAGATCTGTGCATTGTGGTGTGGTAAAGGAGGGGTTAGCAGAAGGCACAAATTAAATCCTGGAATTACGCAGAACGTGCGTAATTCCTGCTAAGTATGAACAGTTGGGTTCTGCATTATCCAGAAGTAAGAGCAGCAAGCGTGTCACTTCCAGCTCTGCTTCATTCTTGGGTTCGGTCTCCCATTTCAGAGCTGCTGCCAGGCTGCTGGGCGCCCTGTCCACCCTGTCCACCTCCCGCAGGCAAAACCACAGCAGAGCCTCCAGCAGCTCCGGGGTCCCGGGTGAGCTCTGGTCTCTGCTCGGACCCAGGATGCGCACCTCCCTGCAGGAGATGTCACTAGCCTGGACGGCAGGCACCCCAGCATGAGAACTGAAGCTTCTCTGCCTTTTAGAAGTGGGGCTGTTCGGGTAGATACGCCCAGTATAGCTTCAACCAGGTTAGTTGGGGTACCAGTGGCAAGTGAATCTGGGTAGCACACGTTTTGTGCTCAAGCACCCAAACCTGCTTGGGTGCTGGCTGCAGGCTGGATTCTCAGCTCCCCCATCTTCATTGCTGTTGGTACCTAAGCTTGGCGAGTTTAAATTGGGAATTACCAGCATTTCTGCAATCACATTTCTGACTGTACTGTAGGTATCTGTTTTATCCTCACACTATAGGCACTCTGTAATAGAAACATTATGTAGATGGGCCAAAATAATAAAAAAAAATTTGCAACTAAGTTTATTAAGTTGCTAAAATGTAAATTGCCATTTATCCAAAAGACACATTTTTTTCCTTTCAGTATCCATTGATGTCCAGGATATAGCTCGAACCTCTAGAAAGGAAATTTCTGAAAATGATAATACAGCGGTTTTGTTTCCATTCATTCACTGACTGAACCCTCTAGAAGTATCAGCATGACTTCTGACCTTATTGCAGTTTAAGTTCTTTCCCCAAACAACTATCAAGCAAAGATAGTCCTAAAATATTGGGGGAAAAATAATACCATGGTGAAAAGTTTCTTGGCATTGACAGGATAGGATTGTTTTTCATCGAGCAATGCCCTAATTTTACTGTAATTTTAAAATTCTGTTTTACAGACTGACTCTCCAGTCAAACTCCAGATGCGTGCATTTGAGTAGCCTCAACCTCCCTATGGACTCAACAAATGTATCACAAAATGGCATTGCTCACTGGGAATGCAGATCCTGAGTTCAGCTCCTACTCCTTCAATAACTTGGAAAACCTGTGTGAAGTGCAAACCGAGAAAGGATTCTTCTACAAAAAGGCCAAACTTCTGCACCCTGGGGAAGACTTGTGCTGCTTAGCCCGCCTAGATGACCGGACCAGGTTTGTGATCATCAACGTAGGTGGTATTAAATACAAAGTTCCATGGACCACCTTGGAGAACTGCCCCTTGACCAGGCTTGGGAAGCTAAAATCTTGCAACAATTATGATGAGATCATGAACATCTGCGATGATTATGATGTTAGCTGCAATGAATTTTTTTTTGACCGTAATCCTAGTGCCTTCAGGACGATCATGACTTTCCTGACAGCTGGGAAGCTGAGGCTTCTCAGGGAGATGTGCGCTCTTTCTTTCCAGGAGGAGCTTGTGTACTGGGGGATAGAAGAGGACCACCTGGAGTGGTGCTGTAAAAAGAGATTGCGACAGAAAGAGGAGGAGGCAGCTGAGGCCAGGCTGTATGAAGGGGAGTTGGTATTTAGTGAAACTACGCCATGTGCCTTCCAGGACAATAGCCGATTGAGTTTGTGCATGCGAAAGCTCAGGGATATGGTGGAGAACCCCCACTCAGGGATCCCAGGAAAGATCTTTGCTTGTATTTCAGTCTCTTTTGTTGCCATCACTGCAGTCAGCCTCTGCATCAGCACCATGCCAGATGTCAGAGAAGAAGAAGATCGGGTGAGTGCAGCTTTTCTCAGAGTAAAGCATGTTTTGCCTATTCAGGGACGGTGATGGGCAAAGTCACGCCAGCAATCATGCAGGTATCACATTCAGTTTTTTTGATGTGGAGGGCTGGCGGGGTAGAGCACAGAAAGCATTGTGTAACTTAATATTGAGGGAAGATGGGGCCAAACTCTGCCTTGCCAGCACAGCTTTGCCAGTTCACACCAGCAGGCAGCTTTACCCAACAGATTTGTTTTCTGCCATCTCTAACCAGATGACAAACTAGCTATTGTGGGTATAAAAATCAGCCTTGCTTGAGGCTTAATGTTTTGAAGTTAGATTACGAGCTAAAAGATCTGTTTTCCTTAAAGGTACTTTAACATACCACTTTGAATGAACTCTCAGTACCCCACTGTTAAAACCACATCTGAAATATTTTGATGTTATAGGTGAGGTAAAGGGCAGGGCAGCTGAGGCAGCAATTTAACAGCAGAAACAAAGCAAATGTCCCAATTTTCAGATATGCTTAGTATTCTCAAGTGGAAGCTGTGGATGGTCCATGCCCTTGAAAATCAAGTCTTATGGATATTTTGTTTATTCTTTAGTTCAACAAATTTCCTAAGGGTTTAGTTCCTTATTTGTGCAAGTAGTTCACTTTCCTAGGATTAGCTGTATGTAGGCCAGTGAGAGCTCATCTGAAGATTGATGGAGGAGGGCATTCACATTTTCATTAAATATGTGCTGAAGTGCAAACTAAGGAGTTTGGTAGGTGGGGGCTTTTCAAAGAGTTCATGGCCTCTTTAGTTTTTGCTCAAATCCGAGCTTGACACTAAACGTTTGGGCTTATTTTCCAGCCCCGTGGTCATTAAAGGTGACTGTGAAATTCAGCTACAGTACTTCACCCCATCAAGTTCTGCCTCTCAGCTGAAGGCTGAGCTCTCCTGAAAGCAGAACCCTTCTCGTGTGCCGTCGCCCGAGCGCCGAATGGCTCATCGCTCACTGCCACTAGCAGAAAAGAGAGTGGTCGTTACCTGTCAGGAGGCATTTACTGCTTTGTAGCGTTGAAAGTAAAAAACATTCTGATGGAAAATGGGTCCGGTGACTCCAAAGAGACCCCTGCATTTGACCGAGTACCTCGTGTGCAGTTAAACCCACCCTTTGCTTGCGAGGTGTGCTCAGGCTAGGTATCGGCTGAGTTGTTTCATGTGGAATCAGACTCATTTGGTAGCAGGCAGGAAAAAAGACAGAACATTTGGTATGTTGTTTGATATTGGATTTATTATAAGATCTTTGTTTTAAAGGCTTTTTATGATCTAAAATTTGAGGATAGTAGTACTGGATACTAGTTAAAAACTATATTGTCCTAATAATTTTTTAAAAAGATCATTTCCAAAACACATGCCTTTTACTGTAATTAACTAACAGTGCTCCAGTATGCTGGAATTTTAAGCACAAGCGATATTTTACTGTTGAAAACTCAGATGTATTTAGTGTTCGGATGTTCCTGGATTTAAGTGAGAGGTGAACAGTTGCTTTCAGAATTACCAGAGTTTAGGTACCTTGTATTTTTACTAATCTGAACATAAATAGGGACTCATAATAATAGGCTAATAATACTGGTTGGGTGGAGCAGGGTAATAATGAGGGTAGAGCAAGCATATGAGAGAAGCCTGGATTTCTTGGTAAGCTGAGGCCATTAAAAGGAGCACATTTTCATAGCCAAATGCAAAATTGTACAATAAACATGAATGCAGACTTGCTCTTGCAAAAGCAGAGTCTGATTCCCCAAACGAGACTAAATAGGATTTAGGGTACAAGCAACTGAAAGTAATTGCAGTATTGCAGCCTAAAGTCAGAAGGGTTAATGTGATCCTTGAATATCTAAGCTGGCAAGTAGTGATTAGAAGCTGAAAGACAGTTTTGTGCCCGTATGCAGCATCGGTGAGACTGACACCAGAACACTGCAGTCAGTTCTCACGTTCATATTTTTAAATGGTGTTCTGAAAAATTGGAGAGGGTGAAAAAAACTATGAATATTAGATACCTGGAGAAAATGCCATACAATAAGCAACTTGAACATTTCAGTTTGTTTAGATTATTGAAAGGAAGGTGAGCAGATTAAGCAAACAAGTGGGTTTTATGGGGTGAGGAGAACTGTATCATCTAAAAGACCTTTAAATTAAGCAGGGAGAGGATGCATGGTTAAAAGCTGAATCCTGGTAAATTCATATGGGAAACTAGGTGCCAATATTTAATACCACAGTGATTAATTACTGGGGCAGACTAGGAAGAGAATATAGTGGATTTTGTATTTTCTGATGTATTCAGTTGAAAGCTCAGTGCCCTTCTGGAAGGTAGCCTTTAGCTAAACACACTCTACTTCAGTCAAAAGTAAATTACTGATTTCAGTTCAAGTTCCAAAGGTGAAATGCTTGCAGTACAGAGGAGATCAGGATAAATGATTCGGTGTTTTTCTGTACCCTTCAATTCTAAAAGCACAGAGCTCCTGCAAATGGGCTTTGTTCTGCCCTTTACACAGGGAAGGTCTGTGGGCAGAGTGGAAATGGTTATTTTGTCTCAAACAAAGGTGGTTCTCTAGCACAGTGTACAGGTGAAGGATCACTTCTTACGTAGCTTATTTCATCCCTAATGTTCTTTGCCTGCTACTGAATCAGAGCAGGTCAAGACTCATAATTGAGCTGTAATTAGTCATGCCAGGAGTCATACACAGTGTCTGATTTTGGTCCTGCACAAATGGATGTGAATACCCATGTAGATCTTTTCAGCCTCAGTGAGGCTGGGCCAAGGAGTCAGGCATCTGCCCACATGGAATTGCTTGGAGGATCAGAGACCTAGGCTGCAAACTCCTTGCCTGTCATTTGCACGTGGCTTAGCAAGGCGATGCAGCTCATCAAATAACAGGTGTGGAGAGAAGAGAGCTCTGGTGAATTCAAAGTCACGTTAATCATCCTGAGCTGTATCCCTAGGACCTAGTTTAAAATTCGTGCCCAGGGATAGCTCTTTGGTCTGGTGGTGCAGTCTCCTAAGAAGCAGAAAATGTATGTGCATCCCTTCTGGCTAAGGAACAAATAAACAGCAAATATTATTTCAAGGACGCACCGTACTCGGTGCGTACATTTTCCAGGCTCTCTGGCTGGCACTACTGTTGTTACGGTTCTGTGTCAGAGCTATCGTAGATACTCTGGCTAACAAGCAGTGGTCTTTTCCTTGAGCTGGTGTTTTCCAGAAAACAGAAGCTTTTTGTGCCACCTGTCTGTCCTGATATTGCTTCAGGGAAAGAGAGAGGAACTGATCATGAAAAAAACCATGCTGGAGAGCAATTTTTCGTACCCAGGTCCTTTAATGTCATCTGAATGGACCAGCTGTTACACCCAGTGATGTCCTGCAGAGGTGTAAGTGACGTCACACAGATGTAAGTGTGGGACCTTGACAGTTAGAAGTAATCGCCAAGTGTGTGACGAAATTACTTTAGGTGCCTGCCTATCTCTTTTAAAATACAGAAGATGACTCGATCATACAATTTTGGTAACTTTATTAACTGCTCCAGATGTTCTTGATGACACCAGCAATCCCTAGTGGTTTAGCAAGAGTGGGAAGGATTGTGTTCCCGTGTACCATAGCTGTCCTGTTCTTACTAACGGTCACCCCGATTCATCTTGAGCATTGCTCTTTTTTTGGAAGTAGTATCGTGTATTTCAGATGCTGCACAATGATCAGTCAAGCTAAGAGAATCAGATCCTAAACTACTTATTACTTACCAAACTAGGACATATATTTTATTTTGTCAATTTTTTTTCTCATTTAGCTTTTATTTACAGCTTAAATTAAATAAAACCCACCAATCCAGTAATGTGCATAATAGCTGCTTCTAGAGATTTCAGGAAAGGGACAATTCAGATGTATAAAGAAAACAAACCTGTGAAGAGAGTCAGGTTCTTCCATGTAAAGTTACAAAGCAATAATTGATTTTTAATTTCAGAATTTTCAGAATGGGAGATTTCTATGCAAGATGTAGATTTGATGGTGAAAAGTTCCCTCTTAAGGCAAAATACTGCTGAGACAAAAATCATAACAGGAGTCCTCAGGCACTGAGTTCTTCCAAGGCCACCACAAAAATTCTCTCCAAGACATAAAAATAGCCAGAGGCATAGAGTATCCTTAAGGTGTTTTAGGCATATGATGCCTTTAAGTGGGCTTCTCAACTCTAAACAAATGGCAGGGATCAAGTGACTCAAGAAAAGCAGCTAATACATCACAGGAGTCTTAAACCGGTTGGGGATGCATTACAGCAAAAGCTTTGACAACACAGCAAGAGCTGAACAGCCAAAAGACATGGAGAGATTCAACTGAAAGCCAGATGGTCATCATACAAGACTCTTCATTTTTTTCTTGGTGAAAACAGAAATGTCAACCATTTCTATCTGAAGGAGAAAGCTTCTTTCTTTTGTTAGACAGTCTTCCTCATCACAGAAGAAAGGTGGTGAACTCAGAGATTAACATCAAGCATTTTGTCCTGATTCACAAAAGCATTTATAGGCCTGAGTCCCACTGAGCTCAATCATTTGTAGTACCACAGTGTAAAACAGAAGAAGATCAGAGAGTACTTCCTTCTTCACCGTGCTTTCTAACGTACCGGGAAAAGCTAGTCTAATTAAAGATGCTGTGATAGGAAGTTACAGTTCAATAACCTTCAGCCGAAGAATGTTACAACAAAGAGAGAGAGACTCATAAATAATGAAGTTAATAATAGCTCATAAAGAAGCCTGAAACTATTTAACCTTCTAAGCTTAATTTACACACTGTGCTTCAACTTCATATTGGTGAGGATGGGGAATAGATAAATTGCGAATGTGCGTTTTAAACAATCTTGTGACTAAAGATTTCATTTCACAAAGGTACACACAAAAGTAATTTCAGACAAGGTTAAGAGAGGCTTGTATAATGATTCTCAACACCTTTTCATAGACAAGCTGTTGATGCAGGGGCTGGATGAGCAGTGAGGTTGGCTGAAAACGGGCTGAATGGCCATGACACAAAGTCTAGGTGGAGGCCGGTAACTCGAGGTGTACCCCAGGGGTCCATGCTGGGTCCAGTCCTGTTCAACATCGTCATTAGTGATCTGGAGGACGGAGCAGAGCACACCCTCAGCAAGTTTGCCGATGACACAAACTTTAGATGAGCGAGTGACAGACCAGAGAGTTGTGCTGCCATCCCAAACAACTTCAACAGGCTTGAGAAATGGGCTGACAGGAACCTCGGGAAGTTCGGCAAAGGGAAATGCAGAGTCCTGCACCTGGTGAGGAACAACCCCCCACACCAGTGTATGCTGGGGGCCACCCAGCTGGAAAGGAGCTTGGCAGAAAAGAATCTGGGGATCCTGGTGGACACCAGGTTGAACATGAGCCAGCGATGTGCCCTTGCTGCAGAGAAAGCTACTGGTATCCTGGGCTGTGTCAGGCAAAGTATTGTCAGCAGGTGAAGGGAGGTGATCCTTCCCCTCTGCTCAGCACCGGTGAGGCCACACACTAGACTCCTGTGTCCAGTTCTGGGCTTCTCAGTACAAGAGAGACATGGACATACTGGAGAGAGTCCGATGAGGGGCCATGAAGATGATTAAGGCACTGGAGCATCTCACATATGAGGAAAGTCTGAGAGAGCTAGGGTTGTTCAGCCTGGAGAAGAAAAGGCCTGGGCAGGTTCTTAATTAACATCTGTAAATACCTGAAGGGAGGTTGGAGAGAAGACTGAGCCAGGCTCTCTTAAATGGTGCCCAGTCACAGGACAAGAGGCAATGGACACAAACTGAAACACAGGAGGTGCCATCTGAATATCAGGAAACATTTTTTTACCACGAGGATGACTGAGCACCGACAAGGGTCGTCCAGGGAGGTTGTGGCATCTCCATCCCTGGAGATGTTTAAAAGCTGTCTGGACATGATCCTGGGCAACCAGCTCTAGGTGGCCCTGCTTGAACAGGCGGGAATTCTGCTGACACAGAACAGCACCCTGAGCAGTATTCAGTCCAAAATCTTGATAGACAAATTCAATATTTTAAAAAGAAAGTAACATTACAAACACCAGGACTAGGCATAAAAAAGCACCATCACTGGATTTGCATTTTCTCAACTTACTGTATATTTAATACGAAAATCTGAAACCACTTCCTTTTCCCCTAGATTTTCTGTGTCGTGCCCTTTTGTATGCAGGAATACATTAAAGCAGTTATTAACCATTTTTGGATGCCAGGAAAGGAGCAGGGAGGGGGGACTGTATTGTAGTACTAGATTTCTATTGAAAAGGTACACTACATGTTTTACACTAGCCAAGACATTACTTTATGCTAAGACTTCTAGTAAGACAGGCCTGTTTAAACAGATTCACATTCAATGCTTTTATAATCTCTCCTCGCTAAATTTGCAAATTACATTACCAATTTTAATATTGAGCTTTCCGTTGCATCGCGTTTTGCTTTTAAACGTCCAAACAATTAACAGAGTACTTGTAACACCATCCAGTGAAATCACAATCTGCTAGTTGTACTGGAGCATACAGCAAGATACTGCAATGTAAACAGATACGTTTTACTTCCGTACAAAGTTAACAAGTGTCTGATTCAGGAAATTATATCCTATATACACAGCAAATAAGGTTAAAGTCTCTCTTGAAGGAACATGCTAATGCAAGAGAATTGTAGGAGGCAGACTTGGCCGAGAAACACATTCACGGACATGCATAATACTTAAATCTACTCTTGTAAATGTGTCAATATTTGAGGAGTACATTGATGCCCTAACCATAATTTCAATAAAGTTTTTTTGCCATTATATTATAAACAATTTTTTTCACAATCAGTATCTAGGTTTGCACTTTTAAATATGGAACTTCACCACGTAGTGAAGATAATGAGCATAAGCATCATCATGTTTAGTAATCCTGACTTCAAAATACAGCCTCTGAACTGGCAAGCAATTTATTCTGTTTCAAAAGCAATTTTGCTATTGTGTTGGAAAATTGTACTTCAGTATTTAAAAACAATAAGATAATGAATAATGGATTTTTCATAACTCAGACGAGGACAAAAATCTTTGTGTCTTTGTTACCTAGTATTTTTCTGCACTTAATTGCTTGAAGTGCTGATTTTCCTTGAGTGACAAATCAATTAAGTATAATCCTAGAAACTTTTATTAAAATAGGGAAGCACTGAAAGCAACATGAATAAAGAAGCTAGAGTGAAGACATCAAAACTCTCAGCATGAGTGCTACTAAATCAGGTAGGAAGACAACCATCTTGACAAAAATATGGTTTCCTAATGAAAAGGAACATTAATATTAAACAACTTTCAACAAAATCTGCCTACTATTAGGAATATAATTTAACAGATTTAAGTGAAAGGAAACCATGTACAATAAATACTTTTAAATGAAATTTTGATATAAACATCTGCTGTGAAAATGATGCCTCAAGTCACCTGCACCTATATCATTCCACTTTGATGGCTGTTTGCCAGAGTAGATACAGCTGCAGAGTTCCATGGGTGCCATAACTGGTAATGGTAACCATTTTAGTTCATTTAAATCTAATCTGGCTACCTATTTAGATCCATAATTATTTCTGTATTTTCTGCCAGCCTTCCATTGTTCTGAAAGAGCAGTGCTCAAGAGTGCAGCAGGAAGGTGCAAGGGGCAGGGCAATCACGACCACATGTTTTTCTGGTTTTACTTGCTTGACAAATGCAGAAGCAGATAGAAAAATCCATCATAGGTACTGTCTGCTTAAAAGACCCAGGCAGGATAGAAGCACTGTGTCAGATACTGCATAAATACCATTTCCTTGTCGCCTATCGCTTGTGCTATATACCGTAATTCACAAGAAGGAAAAACAAAGCTGATGTCTTAAAGCAGTATTTCTCAAACCCAGTGAGAGAGGGAAGAGGAGTGTGTGGCCAGGAGTCTCCACAGCAATTGGATATATGAGCTGGCTGTGGGATGCAGAACAGCATAGAAGAGAGGCAGCAGTGGAAAAAGTTCCAGCTGAGCATCCGAGCAGAACGGCGGAGAAAGACCAGTTACCGGCAGTTGAGCCATCACCGCTTGCCACTGCGACCACCTCCCACCCCACCAAGCACTGGCAGCTGGGCTCAGAGGACTCCCTCTGCTTCTGCTCGCGGGCAGAGGAACGCCGGACGGAGTAAGCAGCACAACCCCCCCCCAGCCATATCCTGCCCTACCTCCAGTAATTCCTCCAAGGTTAACCTTGGTGAACGCCTTCCCAGTCTGAGGATAAAGGAGTCTGCCAAATTGGAGAGATGCAGTAGGAGGAATAATGAAGAAGGGGACAGGCAGATTTATATAAAGAGCAAGAATTGTTTCTTAAAGGATAAACCACCTGACATAACTGTTCGATCCTATCCTATGACAAAGAAAAAAATTCCAGGAAACTCTGTACAGCAGCAGGAAAAATTTTATTAAGAAATGCATGTTCATCCATAACCATCCTTATGAGTATACAACATATTGTTGTGTAACTGCTCCTCTTACTCAAATATCCAGTGTCTCCATAAAACAGATTGCTTTGCTAGAAGCCACCCAAGAAAAATCAAATTACAAATATATATTTTTTTAAATATTCTTCTGCATTTTTAAAGATTGGAAGTTACTTTTTCCCCTCTAATTTCAAACACCTCTACACTTTACACAGCAGTAAATTTAGTTTAACTACAGAGCAATCATGTTGTTCCTAGATTACAACAGAAGTGGAAAATGGAAAAATCTTCTACAGGTGAGTGCATGAAATTTGAAGAATTTCCTTTAACCTCTTCCTCCAAAACACAGAAAAGCTATTTCAGAAGTTTTTAGAAATTATTAGAGCTTACCACTATTTGTCTCTATTTAGCTTTAGTTATACCTCTAATGCAAGTGCACCCCTAACCAGTATTACTTGGGAAGTCTCTGAATCCTACTCCTGGCCTAAAAAAAAAATAAAATAAAATGAAATAAAAACAACATACACACACACAAAATAATCCTATTACAAATTTATATGCATTATCAGGGACAGGTGTGTCAGATCTCTACACAGAAGAGGACACTAACCACAGCATTCCAACAGTCATAACAACAACAACAAAAAACAAACAAAAAAACCCCCAAGTAAACAGTCAGGACAGCTTTTAAGGAAGCTGAAGATTTGTGGAGCTGAACATTTATATCCAGTTTCTAGAGTTAACTTTGCTTTTGTGTCCTTGCATGAAAGGATCTTTAAAAATCTATTACAACACTCCCATCATAGCGCATGTTTATCCATTGGACAACAAAATAGAAGGAAAAAGTACTTTTGCTGTACACAGGCAAGTTTATTACTGAGTGTGTCACCAAGATGAATAATATTTACTGCATATAATATGTATTGCAAATAAATCAAGTTGCCCTAGCCTTTTACAAAGGATGCAGAGAGATATTCTGGAAAAACACAAGGCAGCATTTTTGATCAACTACTACAATAAGAAAAAAAAAGGGAAAAAAAAAAAAGGCTGGCATCTTCTGCCATGGAGAACTAAGGGAAAAACCCTTACAACTGTTGAGATAAAGGTCTGAAAGCAGACCATATAGTTATTACCAAAGCAGCTCCCTTTCATCAGTAGCTTATCAAAAATTGCTTAAATCACAGATACTAAAACTACAGGTTCCACTCAACACTTACATACAGCAAATATTCTGAATGCTATTTGCCTTCTCTCTCTCTCTCCTACCTCTCACTTTCTTAACAGAGCTGTATACAGATGAAACAGATTCAGGTGATCTGCATAATGAAGCCTTCATGAAAAAAGGCACCCTTCCTTATTGCCCTTTGCTTACCTTACAAAGCATTACCTATACCCTAATACAAGATCTTTTTCAACCCACGACAAGATGAGTGAGTCTCTGTATTTAACAAATAGGTACCAGAAATACCTAAATACACAGCAGGACCTGAAGAAACATCATCTACATTCACCAGAATCCTATTTTTAATTAGTAGGGTACGTCATTGATCACAACAACAGGACCATTTTATCACTGTCACTGGGTATTGTTATTGACATTGTAGCCCAATCAATTGTTTTCTCTCCCTGTTCTTAGCAATCCAAATGCCTGCCCAAGCAACACAAATCACTGTGTTTAGATACTACAGATACAAACCAGGAAGGCATGCAACTATAGGGCAAAAAGAAAATGTTCATTAAACATGAACAATCTTAGAAACACATTTACAAAGTTTATTCTACTGCACATGCAGTCACACATGCTCATTACAAAAGACAGCATCATCTGCAATAACAAGTTGAAGTTCTCAAATGCTTTTTTGCCTAATGATTAAAATGCCTCAGATCAGGATAATTAAGAATAATCGTGCTAAAGATTATGACTATCTATAAACCTATATTGGTGTGAAAGAAATTTGTTATTAGTGTACAAAAAAACAGAAGGACAACTTTTTCCAAATACACAGTTCTAAGTAATGTCAAGTCAAAGAACTGCAATTAATTACCAAAACCACTTAAAGTTCCTATGTCATCAAAACCTATGTCTGCAGACCAAGTATTACTTCTCAGGTATGACACCAACGAAAGTGTCATTGTACACAAAAATATTTTACAGTTCCTATTGTGAGCAGCTCTATATGCAAGTAATATGGTTACCCACATCATTAAATCAAAGATTGCTCTGAAAAGCAAAAGCCACAGAAACTAAAATGACAACACACACTGCATAAAAGCTCTGAAAACATTAACATATGGCAAGGCCATTTTTCAGAAGTTATGTATCAAACTACTTTGACCTTTGTCCCCAGCAAAAACCTTAGAATCCACACCAATCCTAAATCAGGTGCCAGTCGCGATGAGCAGTATTAACCTATGAACAAAGTCTTCGGCAAAGCAACACGCAATCCAGGAATGTGAACAACAGGCCTAGAACATACATTGAGAAGTTAAGAAAAAATTCGCTGATAACTTCTTTTTCTAAAAACTAGTGGTATTCACAACTTGAGAGTCTTGAAAACAGACTCAACCATTGTTACACAAATAGAACACCCAAGTACAACATCCCATGTAAACAACCCTGTTGGAAGAATCAGAATTAAGAGATGGGATCTCAGATTCAGCCCAAAAATTACTCGGTGACATAGTTCCAAACAAGAACAGTGAATCTGTCCAAAACCACAATTCAGGAAAGGCTAATTACAAAGGACAGTATGTCCTGCAAGACAGCGACTTCAATTTATTTTTTGATGAAAAGAAGTTCTGCTTTGCAAAGAGACAAACAATTTGAATTTCAGGTGAAGTAAAAAAAAAAGGGGGGCAATAGTTCTGTAAAAAGAGCAAAAGGACATATATGATTGATCTACTTTGTAAGAATGGCATAACAGCACAGAAAATTCTCCTAACTACAATTCTACAGAGATTTCTTCGCACTGCATTTCATCCTTTCCTCCTTATGCTAAAACAAAAGCCAGAGGTGTATCTGAATGAACATTTGAATATATCAGCATAACATACAGCTGTGTATTTTAACATGTTCTCATTTCCAATACACTTTAACATCTCTACATTAGTAGCTCTAACATAAAATGCTTATCAGGATTACCACTTTTGGTTGTTCAGAGTTAGTGACATTTCTAGCAAGTATCAGCTGAACCTGTAACATTTGTAATTTTTAGTATCACCGTAACAACCAGTACATCTCACTTTGAGTTGCTACCTCCAGCAAAGAAAACTTCTGTCCTAGAGAGAAGAGGGTTAGACTAATCTGTAATGGTGTGTCCACTTAGTTGCCAGTTCTGTATGTGTGTCACAGAGGAAAAAAAACCCACAAGACAGGGGCTCTGATTTAAACAAAGCATCACAGAAACTAGGATGATGTTCCGAGCTTTCTTCACGAGCAAGTGGAAGCATGCCAGTACATATGCAGACAATTAACATGCAGTATCCACTCACGCACACTCTAACAGTTACTTAACTTTCAGGAGTTTCTGTGACCATATCCTGAGTAGGGATGAATAACAATGCTATTTCTACAAAAAAGTAACATAAATGTTAACAGTTTACACTCCTGGACTTAACTATTTGTTGCTTCTGGTCAAACAACAGATGTTTGAATAAGTTACTGTCACTTTGCAACAGCAGTTTTAAAACATAAATGTTCAAAAGTAAATTTAGTTCCACCTTCAGAATGCTTTGTCACAGAAGCTATATTAAAATTAATGTCAATACTGTCAATCCTTCAGATTCATCTGTCATTTTCAAACTCATTTTCATGAGGATATGTACAGCTCTTCAATTAACAAGTATGGGGGGGAGAAGAGCAGGTTAAAATGAAACCTGTAAAACTGTGCCCATTGTTAAGAACTTTTAATTGTAAGCATTCAGACATACCCAGGGAAAGAGATCACAGGAACTAGCAACATTTTAGAAAAACTGCAAGAAATACCAAGTATCACTGCACACAACCCATGCAACAGGTAAATTGCACTGATACATATCAATGTTTGGGTTTTTGAGCAATTATGGACATTTTGCAAGGCTTTCCAGACCCACAGTTATTGCAAAATAAGTTATGAGCTTCCTGTAAACACCTTTCTACAAGAGATGTTAGGTCCTATTAGCTCTGATTGTTACATGGTCTCAGCAAATAACAATTTGAGTTATTTGGGGAAGTTTTTATTCTTAATTATTACATATAAAATATCAAAAAACTAGCACTGGAATAAGAAGAACAATATCTGAACTATGAAAATAACACTGTAGTTCAGAACTAGAACACATGCTTCCAACAAACAACTGAGCAAGCACCAGGTATCAAAGTATTTTACCAAAGCTCACTTCAGACCACGTCAGAAATTAAAGAAAATCACAGAATTATTGTACATGCATCTAATGTTAGCTGTTGACATTTGTACATCTCTACTTTTTGGTGGTTCACGGTGAAATCTAGCCAAACACCTTGAGAAATCATAACCAGAAGGACTGCAAGATTGCTGGGAACAGCTTTCATTTAAATGAAAAGCATTAGAACAGTAATACTACATTAAATCATCTTACTGTCTACGTAATTAGAAAATTTGTTTGACATTTATAAATATCAGCGAAGCATGTGAATTCTCAGCAAACTTTCAGTTCTGCAGACTTCCATTCCATCTTGCCTGGCATAGATTATTTTTTTCCTATTATACATACCTCACATGAAATAAGCTATAATCCACTAGTTGTTAAGCAACAAGCATCCTGCATTTACCTGGACAATGGACACATTATCCTATTATTTTTTTCTTCCTTCTTGTGTAATCTTCTTTTTCGCTAACGACATAAAAGAATGAGAATTCAAAAATAACAGTATAGCCAGCTGCCTTAAAACGGAGTTGCTCAATCAGTGAGCAAGCCACAGACACAAGCAACAGCAGTTGATCTGTTCCACAATTTGCCCTACTGTAACCACCTAATGTATCTAGTGTGGTCATTTGTAAGCACACTGCTGTGACCCATACTATGAATAATTGCGCAAGAGGATTTCTTCCAGTGAGCGAGTGTTTTTCATGACATCACCTCTGTGAATACCTGGAGTGCAAATGAATTTATGTAACACTGGACACAACTAGTAAGACCTGATTTTTTGGTACCAGCTCAGGAGTCCCAACACCTCACATCTGGCCCTAACAGACCAAATACAAGCATACGCTGACAGCACCAAGTGTGGGACATCTGAACAAACCAGGTATTTTGCTTACGGATAAATTAGGGCTGACTACTGTTTAATTTCTTATCAGCTTCAAAATTCCACCAGGCTTCTTGTTTTCCTTCCATCAACCTCACATGACAACACAGGCTCAGCACAGTTAACTTCCTTCCTGTGTTTAGCAGTTGATTACTCCAGGACTGATGATGACAAATACAAGTCTAACACAGGAAAACAAGTGTGTTAACTCTCACTGCACATTTAAGGTGATCCTGAATGTTCTCTGGTCTTCTCATCCCTTCACAATGTAAACAAAAAGCAGTAGCTATTTTTCCTGTAGATAACAGATCCTTCAGGCTGAAGGACAAAGTGCTGAATCAATCACCTCTTTGTTCCCAAGCTTTCTACAACTATTCAAGTTAAATATATTAAACAATACCAAGGGCTTCTTTAATAATTTGAAGATGAACAACCTTTTACTTCAAGATAGATCTCCCTAGTTTCCAACAGCAGCACATAAACAGTTCTCTGTAGGTAGGGGAAGATGGCAGAGGTTACAAAACCTGAATTTCTACTGCAAAAGTAGTAACTTGCCCTTAAAAATCAGAAACAACAGCAGAACAGGATGCATGTGTTCATTGAACCACAGGTAACATTTACTATGTGGGTTTAATTTATTTTTTTTTTTAAACAGGCCTTAACATATACAAAGTTAATACATAAATTAATCTTGTCATGTTTGTATATGAAGTACATCCCAGGACACTTCATGGTTCTTAACTAGCTACAATTTTATACAGAAGTGTACAGTCTCAGGTGTGTATCATCAAAGTTTCTTTAGGTGTGTGGGAAAAACATATTCCACCTTTAAAATACGTGTTATCAGCCCCTCAAAATAATCTCAAAAGCACAAAGCACATTACAGACACACACTGAATGAGAAAGTCTTTGTCCTCACTGCAAAGTACAGCAACACTGGCAGAGACTCCTATAGACTGCTTAGCTCAAGCAAAAGAAGTCATACTACAAATTAGCTTTGAGGCCACTAAAGGTTAGCAACTGACAACTTGTATTAACTGATGTTGCACAGCAGCAGAGCAATCAATCAATCCAAGTTAAAAACGCTACCACACTGAAGTTAAGGACCTAAGTATAAAACTTTCAAAAAACTGCAAATTCTTCACTGAAGAAACAAATCACAGCAAGTAAAAGACTCACAAGGACCCTGAAACCACAGTACTGGATTAAACCTGAGATACCAACTCTATTATATTTTAATCAGCATTTGTTTCTAGACATCTTTGCAAGTATGAATTATACCCTTTTAGACAAAATCCGCATGTATAGATGCATGTGATAACTTTCTGCCTATCAGAGACCTCAGTGACTTCACTTCAACACTCTTATAAGTATCTGCATCATCAGGACCTTTGCTGCAGTTTCCACAGGAATGCAAGGCTTCTTCAAAGTCTGTGCTGAAGATAAAGATTAGAAAAGCAGGATGAATCATTCAAAGACATAGGAGCTGTAGTTCAATTACAAGCTTAGAGTCATAAGACTTACAAGTTGTAGTTTGACCACCTGCACTGCCATATTTCCTCTTTGACTTTACACAAGACACCTGTGGTAGAATCTACACAAGCATTCCCATGCTCTTGTTACAAGTTCATAGGACACCTTTCAAAGTACTCAACAGGTGCTCTCACAAATCCAGGGCATGGTATTCTTGAAGGAGAATGACCAACCTACTCAACTCGCCTTTGGAAAAATAGAAAGAATTAAAGTGAGTGAAGAGGCTGGTATATATATTCTAACTCTCAGAGCTCAAAAGAGCAACTTTTTTAGTCAAGGGATCAAAATAAAGAAACACAATAAACATGTCTGTCAACTTTTAAAGGTTTTATAAACCTACAGATAGTTGAACAAAAGTAATGAAAACCATAGATAATAATTTGTGTGGAGTATCAGTAAGTTAAATACGTATCACCTGCGCTAGAGAAACACAAAGATTATGAAAGACTGTAACTCTGAAAGATGTAATCTAAATTAGAAGGAATTTAATCCACAGTCTTTGGAGGGTGATGTTGATCAAACAAGATAGAGGGGAAGAAGCAGATCCATAATGAACTGGTAGTTCCTTGCTAGATCTCACAGTTTGCCAAATCTGCTTATAAAGCCAGGTTTAAACAGTTTGTATAAATAACTGTAATTACTGCCTGCAAATGTAGTTTCAACAAACGTGTGTATCTACCTGATTTATGAACTCAACCCATCATACCTATAGCATTTTTCAAATCACCAAAACACTCCTGGGTAACCTACAACAGAACTACCCAATACCTTTCATGGTCTGGACTAAGTTTTTGCTTACATAATCCTCCCCTTTCCCTTTTTCTTCCAAAGCACAACACCTACCAAGAAGCTTACAGATTCCAGCAAGAGCTTCCCCTGCTTCAATTCTCTAAGGAATAGGGATGATGATGATGATAACGCTGCCCTACCTCAAAAGAGAGGACAAACCTACTACAAGCTGTCGAACATCCAAGTATTACCGAGATGGGGAAAACTACTATTATGGCAGATTGTCCTCCAAGCTCATGAACATTCATAAAAAAAATGTTTTCACCTAGTTTAAGAATCAAGACAACATAATTTAAGCCTAACATACTTGGCATAGTTTTAAACTACCCTTTCTGTTAGTTGTCTCATTGGGAGGGACAGAGAAGAAAATACATGTTATTCACGATGAAATGGATTTATCGCTGCATTTGAATTAGAACAACAGCACCAACTGTTCTGTTTTTAGAAAGTCCATTTACTTCAGATTCTACAACCGCTCCCCTCCAGTCCTTGTGTCCACAATCAGTGTTCTACAAAAAACAAGAGAAGAGAAAAAAACCCTCAAACAACTAACTGATCCTCCACTGTAAGAGTGCTGTCCAATGGACATACCAAAATTACGGAGCAAAGTTTTTCCTTGCTCGCAACGATAGCATACCTAGAAACTACTCACAGTAATGGGAAGCAAAGAGCCACTCAATCTTTGCCTGAAACTTCATTTGGCGGCAGACCTTTAAACTGCCTTCTTCAAACTCCTTAACCCCCCAATACAGCACCTCGCAAGAAATTTGGAGTTATTTTAATTCTTAACGACCAAGAACGCTTTCCGCGCTAACACACAGCGACCACCTCCACAGCACGTTTTACCAAACAACCCACCCCAGGCGAGCATCCCGCTCCTAAGTAAACTCCTGGCAAAGGGACCCGAGCTGCCCGGAGTTGCAGGCGGCCCCCCCGAATTGGGG
>JAVJGG010000030.1:24859239-24876816 GCA_035590195.1 Aviceda cuculoides | reverse complement strand
TGTGCATCACTTGTTTTGTATATTCCAATCCTTTTATTATTATTGTAATTTTATTATTGTTATTATTATCATTATTATTTTCTTCCTTTCTGTTCTATTAAACTGTTATTATCTCAACCCATGAGTTTTACCTTTTTCCTCCTGATTCTCTCCTCCATCCCACTGCATGGGGGGGGGAAGTGAGTGAGCGGCTGCCTGGTGCTTAGTTGCTGGCTGGGGTTAAACCACAACAGCATGGTAGTTCTGAATGTTTTCTTTCAACCTTTCTGCTTATGAGATGGAGTTATAAAGAGGAGAAAGAAAAAAAATCTAGGCAAAATGTGATCTTTTGTGCAGCTAACAAATCCCAAGCCCTTGTACACATCAAGAAAATACCTACTTTTCACAGCCTAGCCTATTCCTAGTACATTGTAGGCACTGGTATTTTCAGAAAGCGAAGACACTCCTTAAATCCAAAGACAAAATTTCACCTGTGTTTGTGTTCAGGACATGTATAACTGAGATGCAAGAAGCATGAACAAAATCTCTTGTAAAAGTGTTTTACATATATATCTACACATGCTAGCTAAGAAACTTAGCTAACTAAAATGACCCTTCCTTTCTACTGTTACAAGTTGTAAACTTTCAACTCTAACTTGATGAAATGGGAAGGTCTTCATCAAGTGCCTTCTAATGAATAGGTCTTACATTTATAACTGCCTCTCCCATATCAAGCCCACTAGGAGAGAAAAAACAGCAATTATTTATAATAACTTTATTGGGTATAATTTCCATCTGCCTTTGAAAGCTCCGCCTGCTGTTTTCAGGCTGTGCATGTTAAACAGAAGTGCTTACACTTGACCTTGCTCTTGATCCACTCTTTGTGCGCAGCAGTGCCTTTCTTCTTCTGAAAGATAGGTACAATTTGTGTCCACATAAATTACACTGTACTTGCTATTAACATTCTTTTATCTGGTAAATTACTTACACTGATTATGTTGAAGACTGTTCTATGAGCTGTTGATAATGCAGGTCTGTGATTTGGATGTAATATGTCATTCTTAATTTAGGACAAGACTGAAAAGAGATGACAGCTTGCTATAACACATGCAAAAAATCAGGTCCTGGCCACATGCAGTCAGGAAAGGATCCATGGAAGCATGTTCAGCCTTGGCATCCTGGCTAAATTCCAGCTTCAGTAATTATTCTGTCTAAATCTTCCTGCATTTCCAAATGGGTGATTATGGTATTTTCATTTATTTCGTGCCTCAGAATCATGGAGCACATTAGCGTAGAGAACCTCTGTCCTATATTTCATTGGAGAAATAACAAACAGGAAAAGTTATCCATACTTCCTTCTCTTAACAAATAGTTAAGACTGAGATAGACTCATGTGATTTAACTTGTCCAGTCACAGCCACAAGACTAGAAATGCTACACTACTGATTGACCAAAAGACAGGGGGTCTTGAAATCATGCTCTGGAGTAAGTGTGCTGTACATTCAGTGTACATGGAGCCTATTAATACGTTAGAATACTGCGGGGCTGCACCCTCTCGAAGAAGGGAGAGAAGATGAGAGGGAGGTAGCCTTCCATTCGTGCAATCCCGTATCTTAACAACAGGTTCCAAGCAACCGGTGATTTGACATTGAATAAATCTCACAGCACATTTATGATGGTGGATCTCTTTTTCATGAGAGGACACAAAGGAAAGTATAGATAATGAGAATACGTAGTAAATAGATGGCAAAAAGTAGGAAGAACCCAAATATATTGGGTAAATTGCTCTGCCTTTGTGTCTGCTTCTGCACAGTGCTGAGGTGTTCCTTGAAGGTTCTCAACACCCTCACTGGTTTAAGAAAAGAAATGAAGAATGCTGCTCTTGCAAAGTCTGGCTTCTCTCAGCACTCATCACTGAAAAAACCTCCTGCATTTCATTCGCTCCAAGATTACAGCTTCTCCCTGTCACTAAGGAAAACCTTTAAGATGTTAAAGGCAGATTTCTGCCATGAAGTGTAAACATCTCATGCTTTTCTAAGCTAAGGTTTTATTTTTCTAAGAGCGGATATATTTTTTTTCCACATTAATGCAAAAAAAATACCATAAATAGTGAAAAAAGGTTTTTATAAACTGCATATTTCTGAACTATTTTTTATGATTGTAATAACAAACACATACATATAGCCCCTCTCATTGTTAAGCTTATTCTTATAAAGCCATATAACAACAACAAAATTGCTCTACGTGACCAAAAAAAGCATTGTTCTTTTTAATGCAGTTCAGCAAAGAGACATAGCCCCAAAGCGCCAGTCTCATCGTGTTGCTGCGCAGATCTGGCAATCAGTGGTTATCCAGTGTCTGGGTCCCAGGTGGCAGGAAACAGCTTCGCAGTGCTGAATTTTGTACTATTATTATTTTTAGAGTTCCAGTATATTGCAGACATTTGCTTATATTCTTCTTATATTTTCCCTGTGAATAAACTTGTTTAAAACTAAATATCCATTTGCTAAGGAAATACTTTTAAAATATCTTATTCGAGGTAAAGTGCAGATAACATTCACAAGCCACTGTGGACCATACCCTTCTTGTATAGAGTTGCAGTCCTGCCATTCTGAAGCCACTGGGTGTTTTGCTAGAAATTTTTGTTCTCATGGTTTATGTCGTCGTAAGTTATTTTTGTGCTATACACAACTCTGCAGAGCACAACGTTACACCCTCCCACCCGCTCCAACCGAGTGGCCAAGACACCCCTCCTTGCTCTGTGCAGGTTGAGCAGAGCCGGCAGGATTCAGCCCGTAGCACTTTTGACACAAGCAATACTGCCATCAGGCACAGGCAAGAGTTAAGGCCGATATTAGCTAGCCCGTGACCTCTCATCGATCCACAAAGCCTGCCCTGCAGACCTCTGGTTTGGCACATTTTGTGGACCTGTTCGCTTTGGGTGCAAATCTGCTCCTCACCTGCTCTCCTCTAAGGGCAAGGCAGGGTTGGCGCTTCCTCCAGGAACGGGACTAGAGAGGACTCTCGCCCGTCTCCTATGTGCACATGTGAAGTTGATTCAACCTTACCTTTGAGGGGTGAGGGTGCTTATTCATGAAAAGGGATTCAAAAGACAAGGTGCTAATTGAGCGATTTTTACTTGTGTGTTTGTGCAAGGGGGCAACCCAAAGCATCTCACTGCCTGCACGCAGCGGTATACGCAGACCACTACTGCGTACAGATTCCCAGTTCCCTGTACGGCCAGTACGTAAAGCAAAGGCAAGAAGGAAGAAGCTGGAAGAAAGGTTTGGCTCCTCTTGCCAGCACAGTTCTGCCTCTGCAAATGGAAATACTATCTTAGTTCTCTTCCGGAGCAAGGAAAATAATGACAGTTTGTGGTTCTAAGCTAGGCTGATCAAAAGCGTACAGACAAAATTGTTTTGATGGAAAACTGGATTCTCGATTAAATACGTATTTTGAAAAGTCTTTCCCATAGATAAAAGGAAAGAGATGACGCCTCTTTCTAAGAGCTTCGAGAAAACGAGAAGAAAAATCAATCTGTGTTCAGGCACATTATCAAAGTTTCTGACAAAGAGAAAAAAATCTGAGTGAGGCAATTCTAGGTTCACTAAGATGCTTCTGAGATAGCACAGCTGTTCCTCTATCCCACACTGAGCTTTTATTGCAAAGCCATGGTGTAATGTAGCAGATCTTTTAAATGGCATTAAAAACCCCCTACTCCTCAAAACAAAAATATGGACAGTCTAGATAACAAATTAGTTTTGTCACTTTCATCAGTTAATCTTCCAGGAGCACATGACACAGGAATAAGTTTATTTTTTGTGTGATGATGCTGAAATCCTCTTTGGGTTTTCTCTATTAGTTGTGATTGCACAGTTAAGCAGACAGTCTTCGCACTAACAAAATCTTGTTTAAGATGTGTGCCCTAAATATATTTTTAAATTATGGAAACAAATAGTTCAGCTCAGGCCAAAGAATGTACAGCAGGTGATCAGTGGGTGGTGGAGGTTAAATGACGTTCTCCTGTGCTTGGTGTGCCACACAGTTGAGGTACCTGTGCCGTCATATATTTAATGTGAGAAAACTCAGACAAGGCACTTTGGATCATCACATCTGCAGTGAAATACTAGTGTTGGAAAAATACATTCGGAGCTCAAGAACTACCTTTGCAGCTTATTAACTTCCATAGGTACTTTTCCCTCATCATTCTTGTAAAGGATATTAATTGATTTAAGTTGCTGCTTAAAACCACAAATACTTTGTAAAGGCTACAGAGATATGTATTTTTATGAACATCCTCTTTGATCCATAACATCTGCTGGGGCTTTGAAACATTATCGGCTGTTATATTCAATCAACCACCACATTATTTATCTCAGTCAGTGATTATTTATTTTTGGTTCAGAGATTTTGTGCAAAGATGGATTAAATTTTGATATTAACAGTGCAAATGAGGAGCAAAGAACAATAAAAATTTCCTTTCTGTCATAACTCAAAAATATTTCCACAGGCATTCATTATTTTCAATAGTAAAGGGGTTCGGTATGTAGCTTTTCCAATGTTTCATGAAACTAGATAACATTTACTTATTCCAGATGTTGCCTGCTATTAAAAATCAGAAACAAAGCAACATTATGAGATTATTATTTTATTTCTGCAACATCTTGCACTGGATATTATGCTTGCCTCTCTTTGTTTCAAATAATGTAATTAGTTCTCTGATATCAAATCATGATGTAACCCAAAACTATGTAACTATGTAGTATTTTTATTATTACTACTGTCATAATTTAACGTCAGTGCACGACTGAGAATCTGACTCACCATAAAGCCATATGCAAAAGGCAATAAGCTGCACACAAGCAGGAGAAAGCCTATTAACACTATTAACATTACAAAGCTTTTCGAGGTGCGCCTTCTTGAAACTACGTAGTTGTTGAACCTGTTCTTTGGTGCTACAACACCCCTAGGCTTTTTTGTCTTTTTCTTTTTTTTTTTTTTTTTCTTTTTCCCTATGGCCACTCCTCCGGGTATCCAGCATAACAGATCAGACCGTTCTCAGAGCTGCAAAGCTTCAGCCTGGTGGAAGGGTGAGCTTGCACAGGATTTGGATACTGCAGAACACATCCCTCCTGTCACAACTGGCGCAGCTCTCCCAGGTAGTTCAGTTCATGGTACTCAGCATTGCTGGAAAAGTTTTCCAGAAGTGGTAAACAAGAAATACCATGGCTATATGTGCTGTATCTTCATCCTGGTGAGGAATTTTCAGAACCTCATCAGGCACTTTTTCGGTTTCCTATGGCTTCCTCCCCACCCATTTGCCTCTGGTTGCAATCATTATGTCTTATATCCACTGCTTTGAAAAAGAATTAGGAGAAAAGAAATTCCGTAATAACTGTATATTGTGATAAAAGGATCCTACCCTTCACAAGTATGACAAACTTACAGTGACCTTCCAGAGGTAACGTTGGCTTCTCTTATTATTCTCAACCTAATGTAATCTGAAATAGCAGCAGTTCCTTGATCTCTTCTCTTTGTAATCTGCTCTTCTGCCCAATTGCTCTTCCCATTAAGGACATTTTTCTAATAGCAAGTCTAAATGTTTCCTCTCTTAGTTTCAGGCCATTGCTCCTTATTCTACCAGAAAGTATTTATATTCTGTGATCATTTCCCCCTTGAGTCTCTGTGTTTTCTAGGCTGTATAAATATCAGAAGCGACCACGCTGCAGGGTGTCACTGCATGTGCCGCGGTACACCAGTCCTCTAGATGGTTAGTATCATGCAGGGTGTAACACATGCTCCAAGGCAAGCACTATAGGTGTTCCTAGGCTTTTCAGGCTCTTACTTTCACTGAGTCCTCATAAATGCTTGCACTTTGAGGAGCAGGATGTTTTTATGCTTGTCAGAAAAAAAAAAAAAATTGATTCCCTTTCAAAGTTGCACGAAGAAAAAACAAACAAACAAAAGGAAAAAAACCAAAGCTCAGCATTTCTCTGTTAGTCTAGTTTAGCAAGACAAAAATAACATCATCGTTTGACCTCCAAACCAACACAGTCTTAATGGAGCCCTGTATACTTTATGATGTTGTTTGGCTACGCTGAACACAGACTATTTTTTCCTTAAACCTCCTAGCCTAACTAATGTCAGGCAACTCCGTTAGGCTCTCCACACCTCTTCATTCCACGCTAACCTTCACCTCTGATGCGCCAGTTCTAGTCTCCCAGGTTATGTGGATGGGATGCTCTCCTTCGTCCTGCCCCTGAATTTACTGAGTCTCAGGCATCCTTTCTGCCCTCAGCCTGAATCCTAGACTCCCCTGCTCTCTCAAAGTCTGCCCCAAGACCTCCCAGTTTAACCTTTCAGATCATTACCCCTTTGTATTTCCTCTTTACCGTCCTGCTCTAGGCCTTGTTCTTTCTCCCTCCTAAACCACCCAGGTGTTTTTTTCCTCTGTACACGGGAAGCCTTCAAAGGGCAAGAGGGGATGTGCCTGATGTCATTTCTGGTACCACAGGAGCTGGGAAGAACATCTGGAAAAGGCTGGAGCACACTCGCTGTAAACATGCCCTTCCATGAACGCAGCAGCCAGCCTAACAACTGTGCAAAGAGCATATGAAGACTGACATTTTCTAAAGACTTGTAATGGGGCCATATGTGGGCAGTTAATGTGCAAGAATGACAAAAGACACATCCCTGAAAGGCAATGCTGCAGTACCACATCGAGCCTCGAGTCCCTGTTCCTAACCGTGAAGGTATAACGACATCTCGATGAAAGAGCTCTACTCACAATTAATATGGGCAAAGCGATGTGTTTTCCCTAATCTCAGCAACAGAAATGTTTTTGCAGTGAGCAAGCAAATTAATCCCACCTCCTCACAGTTCTCCATGGGGGATGTCTTTGATCAAAAGTTTAGTGACATTGTACACAACTGATAGTAGAGTCTTTATACCATGGGGATTAGCCATCCCTTGCTAGAGGCTAACCTATAAAATCCTGTAATAGTCTCCTCATTCTTTTTAGGGCCCAATTCGACTTATACTAAAATCTTCGGCAAAAATTACCACTAGATTCCAAAAGACATATTTGATACGTTCTTACTTGGAGGTGAGTGGAAATTTTGATTTGGGCCGTCCTCCATTTCAGTGTCATGACCTTGGAGGGAGAATTCCAGCTGTAGGTAGACTGTCTTTGAATAGGTGGTGCTGCTATCTAGGTTTCCTGTCATACTTATTTGTTCAGAAAGAAAACAGCAGCAATGGTAATCCATAAAGGTAGATATTTTAGTATGCTGTCTTCTGAAACAGATTTTTTAAAAAATTATTTGCCAGCTACTTTCCCCTAGATCACATCACTTAACTGCTTATCCCTTTATGCATGAAGTTACATTCACTTGTACTGAATCATGCAATTGTCCAATGTGCCTGCAAAGCCATCCATCATATACATTTTTATCCAATAAGACATGTTCCTCTCTTACCTCCTCTGTGATCTTTGTACCTGTGAAGATGAGTAGGATCTCCTTCGCAGTTAGAAGTCTGATTTGAGGGGCATGGGACATGTTCAGACATCCATAATTATTGATTTTGTGCTTCATCATTAAGGGAACATCCTTAACCTGCAGAGAAATTTTTTCCGATTCACTTCCTTTCCCAATAAGCCACTGGGTGCTACATGGGTGGATAAAAAGCTTTGTCTTTCACCTGGGTAAGCAGACTTGAGCACTGATCTGGTACTCAGCTGAATGACATCCCAGTTACTTAGAAACTAGTCTACTTGCTTTTCTGGCCTTGCACATAGCACATGGATTAGATACAAGCACCTAGGTACATCCACCATGCACAAATTTATCAGGTAGGAGGAAAAAAGGAGAAGGGAGGATAGAAAATCCACTGTATCAGATCACCTATATACTATCATCACCTAACATTCTCCACCATGCAATGGGCAGATGAGCTGTATAAACCTCAGCCTAAATATGATCACACCCTGATCTGTATGTGGATCAAGTACGTAGGTATGTAAGTATGTATGTACCCTGTCCTTCTGCCTCTGAACTGCTCTTCCCAGCTCTTGCACTTACTTCAGCATCTTGTGGAAGGGATGTTAAGTTCCCATCTTCTTCCAGAAGCAAATCCCTCTCACTTCAGCTGCAGTTTCCAGGAGGCTGCTCAGGCACCAGACTGCTGAACCATCAATCTGAACACAGAGGGAAAGGTCCTTGTTCCCAGCAGAGCCCGGTTTCATTTACAAAAGAAATGCTGCTCTCCTTGACTTATTTGGGGCAGCTCTACTTCCTTTGCAATTTTACTATCCTTGGCAAAAAAATCCTTTCACAGCAGATGTTTATGGATTTGTGCTAATGACCCCCTTGGCAGCTTTCTGCAGCCTTGGAAATTGTCAGAGAGGAACCATTGAGGTCCTGGCCAGAAATCAGATGATTGGATAGCAAACAAGAACATTTAGATACAGAACAAGATAGAGGCAAAAGAAAGAAAAAAAAGAATACCCGGAATCAGGAGTTGGAAGATACCCGGCAGCAATCACCTGCCCAGCCCGAGCATCAGCAGCATGGACCGGGAAGCACCTGAGCTGGAGGAGCTACCGGGAAGCAGAGTCCTGAAAACTGAGCTACTCGTCAACGTCATTAAACAGGCATCCACCTATGCCTTCTAAGACTTGTGTACTTTTCTGAACAGGTAATAGCTCCAAAGAATTGAGGAAGATAGAGGATCACAAGACTAGTCCTTCCAGAGCTCTTCCGTGAGGTAGTTGGAAATTTAGATTCAATAGACATTTGAAGTCAATCAGGCTTAATTAACACCTTGGGTAGAAATTAGGGTTTGAGCTTCGTGGTAGACGTGAGAGTTTTGGCTAAAGAACGGGGAGCAGTCAATAGGATTGAGACCAGCCATTGGAGAATATTGTCTCTTTAAGCAAAGCTAATATTTGTTTGTACTGAATCTGTGTTTCAGTTTAGCCCTCTGTCTCCTCCTGAATGCAGATATTATGCAAATAATTAGGGATAATGGTACAGTCTTTGGGTGAGGGTATATTGTTTGGTCCCAAAGGTGATAATTAACTAAGGGCCTAACCAAATGAAGAACACATAGGAGTATCATAAACCGTTAACCTGTCTTTGTCTTCCCTAATTAAAAATTAATACCTTGACCCCTGGTTAAAAACAATGTTCAGGTGTTGTAGCATTGTTAAGGTGTAATGATCTAAGCTGTTACTACCCAAAAGTACATTAAAGTAATTTAAAAACCTGCGAATTTCACCACTTTCCCCTCCCTAAGCAAAAGAAGAAGGGGCTCCCACTTGTTCACTGCAAAACCATCTGTGGCAGTTTAGTTTATTATCACCCAGCTCTTTCCTCACCTACTTCTTACCTTCAGTCCTTTACAGACATTATAAACATCCCCATAACACACACCGCAAAACGCGCCCCTCCAAAAAAAACCCCCAAACCCCTGTGCGTACTGTTTATACGTATATAGTATTGTATAAGAAGAAAGCTGCTCCAACGGTCACCTCCCGCACAGTTCGCTTTCTTAAACGCAGACACCTGGTGCCCAGGATGGCCAAGACCTCTACACGGGGCCAGCAAAGGGGATACAGGACTCGACGAGATCTGCACCTTTCGGAAGCGGGGGGCCAAGGGACATACATGAGGGACTCTCAGATGACGCTAAATTCTTACATGTGGGAAACAGAATCAGGCCTCTCCTGTCCTGGTAAAAAGCCACTTCTGGTCATCTTGGCCAGAAGGATGAATGAACACAACTGTATTCACTACCTCTTGGGTTGGCAACAGCCAGCTAAGATTTTGCATCTTCTTCCTTTAGGTGCCAACATTCCAAAAAAATTTGTTATTACTTCAACCTCTTATTTAACATTTCTTGAAGCTGTTTCTTCTTAGTTTAGACATACGGCTCTGTAGGTGTATCAGAGAAATGCAAGGGAAAGGACACACTACTGCACAAGGGTCTTACTCAAGAGACGACTGGTAAATTTTGGCAAATTGCCAAATTATTCATCAACACACACAACAGAGTCAGTAACTGAATATGGTTTTCTTAAATTCCCTAGTGGATTTTTAAGAAAAATATCAGTTCCATCATATAATTCATATAAGTAGGTGTTCTTAAAGCATTCCACATAAATTACTCGTAAGGTAGCTAGAGAAAGAATAGGACTTTTTCGCAATGCCAACTTATTCCCAACAAACAACTGCAGTTTGTACCTGTACAACAAAAACTGCAAAAATATACAAAAGTAGCATTTTAACTGCATAGGTTAGATTACTTTAACAAAATGCTAAGTTCATGCAAATTCCACTTATCACTCTTGAATAGATTTATATTGCCATGGAAAAGCATTACAGAAATGAATATTTCCTTAGAAATGTAACGAAGTGTAGAGACCAAACACCAGAATACAATAACAAAATAGAGTTTAATACAGCATGACATGCTTCCTATCCAAGTTTTAAAGAGAGTTCTCATAAGGACTTCACGAGCTACGGAGATATTACTGCCGCCTTTACTGGAGTTTCAGCTACGCGGGTGGGCAGCGGTGTCGAGGACACGCGTGCGCCTAGAGCTCCTAACGCCCTGCTGGTCTCTTACTGACTCAGGGCGGGATGTAGAGGCCTAGATGGTAGACGCTTTCTGCTCGTCTAGTTGAGTATCGCATCAAGACCACGCAGGTGCCAAACGTCAGGCGTCGCGCCCCACCGGTATCTTTTTTTCCCACCACTAAAGAAGTCAAGAGACTGAGCTGAGGTACAGCTGTTTACACCCTGTATGTCTAGATTCAAGTAAAACGAGTCCTGTGCCGTTGAACATCTTCCATGTGTGTCTTGCTGGAGAAGGAGGAGACAAGCAACGGCAACGGCCCTGGTCGGGGTCCCGCTCCTGGCGGCTGGGCTCTCCCCCCTTACTGTGCTTTGGTTTGTGCGAAGGAGTCATTGCCCGTTAGACCCAGGGGAAAGGACCTCGAAAGCTGAGTACCTAAAGTGGATCCTGATTCCACGCAGAGTTGCCTGAATAAAGGTGGGATTCTCAGTCCAGAAGAACGCCAAAATATTCAGCTGTGGAAATGTTGTCCTAAATCTTTCTGGTTTGCGGAACGAGGAAGAAAATAGTTTTATGGCCTGTTTATAATGTTTATACTCTAATTACATTATCTCTCTTCCAAGAAATAGATAGCTACATCTTATACCGCCAGTTTTACCTAAAGAAAGCTATTAGCACTATCACTTTAATAAGCTCATATCTTGGAAAAAAATCTGGCTTCTTTTTTTTTCCCAAGTTACACTGAAGACTGTTCGTTTGCAGTATCCTGCCAGCCTCTGGGCCTTCCTCAGCAGTTCTTATTTATTTTCCCCATTGACTTCAGTGGGAGTTTTGGGCTGTTCTAAATTAACTGTAAACATTCAGGAAAAAGACCTAGACAGCATTGCGTGTGGCTCAAATGAAGCCATCTGCTCAATGTGCAGCCATAAGTTAAAAATGAAAATAAAACCACCACCAACAAAACCAGAGCGTTTTAGGAAGTATTAAGAAATGGAATAGAAGACACTTTATAGAAGACATTTATCCTATGGTCCTATAAATCAATAGTCGTCCTTCAGTTTTGATCTTGCTTACTGTCTGTCAGCACTTCTCACAAAACAGGGCAGAAATACAATAAACCGAAGGGACTTACAGGCAAGTGATCAGAGGCCAGGAAATATTTCCACGTGTGGAGAGATTAGGTCTGTTTATGAGGCGGATGAAGAAGAGATGACACGATATAATTATCATAACATCATTATAGTGTAAAGCCTATCGGTCGGTTACTCCTTAGTACTAGGTTATGATACAAGATCAAGGAGACACCCTACGAAATAAAAAGAACACGTTTGAGGTGGTTGGCAATGTTTCTATATTGTATAGCTACACTTCGGATCTCCAGGTCAGAAAATACTGTTGGAGTAAATGCTTTGTAAAAATCAAAGGGGATTTAGAAACGCATATAAATGTTAACACTTCCTATCAATCCGTTACAATGAAGGTTGGCGGGGGACCAGCCAACCCGCACTTTCTGAGGACTCGGACCCCTCGTGCCTGCCCACCAGCCAGGTGCCAGGCAGGCATTTGCCATATCCAGCGAACAGGAGATTTTAATTCCTCTTTGAAAAACTGAGCTGTCCTGAAAGAGCAGTTGGTGCAATATGATTATTACAGTAACCGGCACACACGGGCTGTGAGGACAATTGCCTGGTCTGACTATGTATGGTGGGGCAGTTTTTAAACTGGCAAAGTTCCCCTTCGCTCTGGAGTGAAGACACTTCAGTGAGGTTGGGCATTCTGCCGGATCTAAGCATGTCTTGGAAACCGTCAAGCATCTTGATCGGACATCCCTAAACTTTACTCTGAACAGCTTGTAGTAAGCTTTCCTGCAGTTAGAAGAAACTCTAGCCGCATTATCAAAGTATGAGGCATTCCCTCTAAAGGGGGTCGTGTCTAGAGCGATGTTTGCAATCCCCCCCCCATTCAAACATCTTTTTCCATCAGAGCTGCTACATCACAGAAACGATTTCGGTTTCAGTTAAACCGGCTGAAGGCGACCACTGCTGCCAAGTGGCCTCGTCCTTCCACTGATGTGTTTGGTGGTTGCCTCAGGAGATTTCCGTATCGCTGGCATACAGGTTGTATTCATGTGGGAGAAACTTATAGTCGGCTGGACTAGGCTACATCTACATTTCCATGAGCACTCCAGCATATCCCATGGATAAAGGCTGCAAACAGGAATTATGGTTGGTTTATGTGCTTCCAGAGGTCTTGCTTCTTAATTTGCTTTCTGATGTCTGTACCAAGTAAGTAAAGTTCAGCCATGACGTGATGATATGAGAAGTGACTCCCAGAACTTATATATTTTTCCTTCTTTTCCTTCTTGAACAATGTTTCTAGCATGTATTTTTCTTCTAAATCTTACTTTAGGAATTAAATAAGGGTATCGCATAAAGAAATATACCCACTATGTTATGTATGAGAACGTTTTAATTCCATATTTTGCAGCTCCATTGGAAGGTGTTCTAAGAGGATTTTTTATTTATTCATTTCTGCACTCCTGCATATACAGCGATCTCACTTTCACTGAGCCTGTGCAAACATACTTGCTTCATCAAGAGTTAAAAGCTGTCCATATGCCTATTGCCTTGTACCCGAAGTCTGGCTGAGTAGCGAACGGCATAAGAAAAAAACAATATATTGAAATATCTGTTTCACAGCCATGAACATCTGTCTCCTCTTCAAAAGTAACATAGTGTAATCTGGATATATATTCCCAGAGTGGAACTTTGGTAATTCAGATTAGAAGCAATTCTTGATGTTTTAAGGAGCCTGTTTATTACAAAAACAATTACACAACCCACCAGCACAGTGCACAGAAAGGGAGAAGTAGAAGTTTATTTAGCAAGAAGCCTCCTGGCAGATGCCAGCACAACTGGGGCAACTAAATTGGCTTGTATCAATAACTCTTTCAGCCAGCTTGTACAAAAATGTTGTGGGTCTAAGCCCTCTGCATATTAAGGCGTACCAACCACCTCGACATTTCGTGTGTGGCTTAAGTATACAAGTTCATCCACTTTTCCCCCCAAAGCTTTATTATCTTTCATAACTGCTCTTCATTATTGCTTTATCTCTTTTATAGGGAGTTTTGAGATCAGAAAATATTTTTAATTTCAATCCTGTTTCCCCATGAAGTTCAGTCACTTTTGAACAATATGTAGTGAACAATATGTATGTAAAGTAGGAATCTTTGCATTCCTTGAGCTGAATCGTTGGGCGCCGGCATTGATGTATCTCCAGGTTCTAATACAAGAATTGCGAGTTTAATATTTTTGCATGTGGACAGGAATGCCTGGAGCTTCCTGACCTGGAATGAACTTTCTACCTTCCCTCATACTTCCTTTTGTCCCTTTCTCCATACCCGACAGTGATAGGTGCAAATAATTACCTTATTTTCCAGGCTAGTTTCATATAAATTAGTGCATTACCTGTGGATGGTTTATTTCACAGTCATTGTCTGGTAAGCTTCATAGCCAGGAAGAAAGCTTTGCTCTAAACTCTTGTTTTTCAAACACCACTGATCCTATTTCTAAGTAAATTTGAGCCATAATATTTAATTAAGGAATAATGTAAATATAGGTCAGGTTGCATTTTCATGAACACTGTAATGGCTGAAGAGCATGCATCCTATAAGCAGTACATTTAAAAGAAGCCAAACTTGCATCAGCAATTAAAAATAAGAATTTTAAGATGTTTATTTATTCTCATATTAATGTAAGTTGTCTGTTTCAGCAGTGGTATATTCTTCATGAGCAGCCTTTTGATTTAACATTGTTACTAATTAATATTAAAAAGTACATGAAAACTCATCTTAGCTGTTTGACTCAAGTTTGCTTAAATTGTTTCTTTTCATTTGCCTAAAGTTAATAACACGATAAATATTTGGCAGTCAGGAAAGTAATAATTTATTACACAGAAGGCCAAAGCTTGCTCAGTTACAATTGCAAACAGCCTGTTGGTCTTCAGTGCAGTTACAGAGTTGCAGCTGAGAAGAGTTTTGAACTGGACATAATTTTCTGCAAAATAATTTTCCCACTATTAAGGAGCATAAAATGGCAATTTGTTTACTGAACCTTTAAAAAAAAATTCTACTGAATCAAAGTTCCTTTGAATCCCTATTCAGCCATAAACTAGCTTTTTATTTTGTAGTGATATTGGCCAGCTGTGCTTTCAGTCGTATCACATCAGGTGCGGCTGCTCCCTGTCCTAGACAACCAGACACCTCATTGAGCATGGCTTGTTTTCTTACCATAGGTAAAAACATTGAAAATTATAATTAATAAAATTTCATATGTTTTCTTTTAAAATTAAGCAGGATAGATTCACTTCTGTTCTTAAGAATTTGCAGCCATAATCTTCTAACCTCTTATTTTCCCTCTGCTTGATGCATTTTTTCAAGATGTCCCTTTCACCCTCAGGTAATCTATATTACTTAAATGCTTTTTTACAAATGGTAGGAAAAACCCTATCCCAAGGTGGGCCACCCCAAGATTAAGGGTCTCACTGAAATCTGTGAATACGTTAAATAACATTTTCCCTATCTCGATGACCCAAACAAAGCCTATGCCTCAAGGAGGTCGCAAAGCTGGGGCAGACAGAGAAGACAGGACACAGAAGACACCCAGAGAAGCAATTCGTTGGAGATTTTTGTCCTTCTTCCCTTCCATACATGATCAAGGGATGGAGAGGGCTGACCTGCTCCAAACTGCCGTCAGCGGGGGGGCTCCTGTGGGCTTTGCCAGCTCAGTGGCAACAAGTCAAGAGTGGGAAGAAGTGAAGGAAGACAGTTTGGATGCCGTCAGTACCGTGGAAGTGGACACAGCAAAGAAAAAGAGTGAGACAGGGCCGTGTGGGGACAAAGAGAAAATATTTCAACAGTCTACGGTAGGTAAAGGGGAACAAACAATAGCCACAACAATGAAAAGAGCCTGATCAGGAAAGAAGGAAAACAGTAGGTGAAGTAAAATTGGTCTTATATTTTCAGTAACATTAGGTGTAATGTGACTCAAACAAAACCAGACAAGTCTGAGCATGGGTATGACAAGTAGATCCAGTCTAAAAATCAAGTAAGTAATTACAATTCAAAACCAAGCACATAGAAAACACAATAGCAGAATGAAGACAATGCTTTTGGCTATTCTCTCTGAGCAGCACTGCTGTTTTATTGACAGTCAGGATAACTTCCAAAACGGAAACTCTTTCCTCCACAACACAATAATTAGATGTATTTATTTCTTGAGTGAGCAAAGACCTGATGACTTGGAAAAAATAACAAAGAAGTAAATGAGACTCATAAGGAGTACAACCTAATGTGCCTTGTTTGGCAGGTATTTTAAAATTGAATCCATCATGTTTACATTTTAGAAATTATCTTTATGCAAGCATCCCACTCCAGGTTGCAGTTCTGTCACAATTTAAACAGAGTTCAACCTGATTGGAAAAAAAAAGGTGATCTAGGGAATGGTTCTGATGATTTAGCAAGTCGGCGACTTCCCTTGAAGCCAGCACAAAAGTAAGGCCAGAATTAAGTGGAAAGAGATACTGAGCCCCTCTATTTTTTTGTAGCATAAAGCAAGGAAGAAAGCAACGCAGAGATTTCTGAGGTGACAGCCGAGCTTAACACAGGGTCATATTCCTTGCTGCCTCCCTTGTAAGTGATAAGAGCTTAACTGCACTTCTTGATGCAATTATGTCTTTAAGCTCAAATGGATGGAAAGTCATTTTGTCGCCTTAGTGGACTCGGTCACGCTCGTTTCGGCTGAGCCAGGTTCAGCGCTGCCTCGTGAGCCTGGGTCTGCGTTATGAATTCGTCTCTCTGGAGATCTTGGGTTTGGTCCTTCTCCAGGTATAAAAAAGTTCAAAATCCCAGGTTAACTGTAAATAGCAGCATATTGTGCTGTGAACAGTGCCCAAACTTATCTCACTTCACAAGCGCGTTTACAATGCAACTAGTTGGGAGATAAAGGAAACCAGGGATCACGAAGGCTGAATGGAGTTAAACTGCAAAACCTTGCAAACGGCAGTTGAAGGCAATGTTTTGATTTATGGGGCATTCATTTGGAAAGAGCAACTTAACTTCAAGTCAGCTGAAATTTTAAAATACCCTGAAAGATTAGGTCCATTGCCCTAAATTGAATAAAGAAAAATTAAAAATGGACCGATAACAGATTTTTGCACTAGTGGAGGAGAGAGGTTCTCACTCCATTTCAGTGGGCCAGTGTCATGGGAGGCTATCTATTAAAACATTTATTTTTCAGGATCTCTGAAAGCTTATAATATGAAAGTGTGTGAATAAAAACTGCACATATTATTTCAGTTAGAATAAAATAAACATTTGGAGTGAAATTTCAGTTGGTTTTAGCTCTTCTTTGCTTTCCTAAAATGTTAATAAAACACCTGCATGAATGCTGTGGGCTCCTGGAGCAGAACGTATAATGGTCAGCTATCTGAAAGGCAAAAAGAATTGCCACTGAAGGAAAATACCACAGATAATACCTGAGACCTCTGCATTGGCAAGTCAAATAACAGCCAAACCCAAAAATAAAATGAAATAAATATGATTGTGTGTGGTAACTGTGGTTGAATAGCACAGAGAATATTGCAAAACAACAAGCATTGCATCCTTTGAAGGGAATGAAAATTAGGTGGGGAAAAAGAGGACCGGGATCATCATGGAACAATGAGGACCAAATCCTGGAAGTTCCTAAAACTACAGGTGAAGAGTATTAGACAAATAAAACGTGCACTGATCAAGTACCCTGTCAGAAAAATTTGTAAAGGTGCCCTAGCAAATAAAAATAGGCTATGGTCAAAGACAGGCAGTTTAAAAGTCTTTTTAAAAACCCACGAGATTATCATCCTTTTAGCAAATACAAGCCTCTATGTTCCAGCCTTACAGAAAGTCCCAAGTGACTGAGGCACTTATGGCCAAACATTAAGTTTTTCTCTATTAGTGATGCCACCACCCCCCCCCGCCCCCAC
>JAVJGG010000030.1:24843446-24858099 GCA_035590195.1 Aviceda cuculoides | reverse complement strand
AAAATTTCTTTACTGAGAGGGTTGTCAGACATTGGAATAGGCTGCCCAGGGAAGTGGTTGAGTCACCATCCCTGGTGATGCTCAAAAAACGCATAGATGTGGCACTTCAGGACATGGTTCAGTGGGCACAGTGGTGTTGGGTTGACGGTTGGACTCAATCATCTTAAAGGTCTTTTCCAACCTAAACGATTCTATGATTCTATGTTTCATGCGCCTTAGCCTTACAGCGTTAAACTATCGGAGTGCATTCAGTGCTGAAAGCAGGCAGTGTTTATGGGTAGTCACCTCCCTTGAGATCCTGATGAGTGCTGCCCTTGGCATTTTTGATCAAAAGACATATACCCATATATATGTTGAGGCCTTTCACTGGGCCTCTATCGAAAAATACAAACCCATAGGCTTTACTTCAGTTCAAGCTGCTGAAAAAGTCCCATGGATTTGTAAGACACCTCTATTCCAGCACACTCGCCTCCCCATGAGAACTCAGAAGTACGATAGTTTGCCCCCTCCCCAATCAAGATAGTTTTATCATTAAAATTTCCTCGTATCATGGGGCATCTGTGGGACTTCTTACGCTCCCAAGCACAGAAGTTATTTCTGAGAACGGAGCACAGCTCTTTGCACTCCTTTGACCAAATTCTGACAGCTAAAGTCCAGCAGTGTACATGAACAGGCCAGATTTTTGTTACATAAAATAAAGGCTGCCATACTTTTTATTGGGCTAGGATATCAGTTAGATTCCTAAGGGTAGTTATAATAGAATCGAGTTACAATGTCAATGTGATAAAAGGTATCACATCATTACTCTGTCCTTTTTACCTTATTCATTCACAGACTGAAGTTTCCTGGATTTCTGTCAAAAGAATTAGTCTTTTAAGAATAGAAAAGACCAATGTCATCTTTATACAGTTTGGGAATTCATCTTGAGTAGCCGAGAGATTAACAATATCAGCGATAATAGAGTCAAAGGCGTCTATGGAGTACACTAACAACAAAATAGACCATGGAACAAAAGAGGGGTAATTCAACAGCTCACAACTGCTGAATAATCATTTTAACCTTACCAAGGGTCAGGATGGCAAATAAAATAAATAAAAAATGAATGGGTTTAAAGAAAGGAGGAGGGAAAGAACAGCAATGTACTCAGAGGGAACTAGGCAATTTTGAAGAAAAATGTGTGCAGAACAGAAATTGTACAGCTGTTAACAGGAAAGAAAAATCAATTTTACACCATATAAAGGGATACATTTACAGCATTATGATTATGTTGGGAAAGGATTAGAATTTCACTTTCTTCAAAGCATTCTTGCAATGTGTCATATGATTCTTCCTTATCTGATGATCATGATGATGCATAAAGAATAGCACCTCTCAAGCATCACTTTATTCAGTAACAGACCACCTTGTCTCCCTGAGCTCCCTGGCTGCCAGATCTCATGTCTTTCTTTTCCATAGGTAAATTTAATTAAACCAGCAGAAGCGGAGTTATAATCGTTCACAAACAGCAGTAGTAACTAAAGGGGAAAAAAAGAGTGGGGGAGGAGAGTAGAAAATGCGCAGATATTCGGGAGCTCAATAGCATCAGATAGGCAGATCAATCCTAAAATCAGCACAAGCAAGTGATACAGAAGAAAGCAAAACGCAGACAGCTGAATTCACATGTTGGTGGCACAGGAAAACACAAGTCATCATTGCAGAAAAAACAGGTGTTTCAGGAATGGGGTAGTTAAACAGTTATTCGCTCTTTCTTTAAATATAGCTTTAAAAGGTATCACTCTGATTTGAACACAGGTACCAAATATGCTTGCCCATGTGCAAAACCAGGGCTGGCCAACGCCCGTAAGGAAACCCATTCTATCTGCCCAGAATAGAACACTTTCATCCCATTTCGACCTTTTCCAATTCCCAGCTACTCCAGCCACGCTTCCCCAGAAGGGAAGAGCAGCAACAGGCCTCACGCCTCCGAAGCAAACTAAGCGGCAGGCAGGGGAGACTCAGAGGCGGCGGGTCTGAGCCCGTCCCCCCCCATCCCGCCCCCCCTTTCCCAGCCGTGTCTGTCCAGGAGCTCAGAAGAGTGTGGAAACCGGCCTCACGTCCCGGCAGGATTTGCACCCTGGCTGGGTGAGCGAGGAGGCAGAGCACCCGCGGGCGCTGGGCGCCCGCCGAAGGCGGCAAGGCTCTTCCATCGACGGCTTCGTGCCGGACCTGCCTCCTCCCCACCCGCTTCGCCACCTCGGGTTTTAAGCTCAGGAAAGCTAAGTTTCAGTGCAATAAAAGCTCACGACAAGCTTTTCGATAGAAAAAAATACCCTTAAAGGAGCTGGAGAAAACAAAATAAACTGTGTTCCGGTTAATTCTCTCTGCTTACAGCAGCCTTCTAGGTGGGCCCTCCATTCCAGCCAGTTTACTAACTGAGAAGCAGAAAGCTCTGCTGAGTTTCCCCACATCCTTATGCCATTTTTTTAATCACCTCTGAGGCATGGCTGGCTGCTTCCCCGGCCTTCCTTCAGCCTCTTGGTCTCTCGAAGACGCAAGTTGAGCAGATCTGCGACGACTCTGCTGGACTCCACTGGTCTGCCCATCCTCGGTCTGTCCTTGAACCTGTTCAGTAGCACTTCAAGAACTTCCCCCGGCAAGCCCACCCAGCTTCTTCAAAGAAAATAAAGCCAAATTACAACCAACCCATCAAATACACAGTTTGAATGGTTACAGCAACAGTTGAGCCTTGCAGTAGGGTTGGAAGGCGAATTTTGTGAGACCAGAACACAGGCAATGGGTCCTGAAGTGCTGCTGATGGTCCTGGATAAGGGCTTTGTTTAGCTGAGATGCACTTTATATGTTCAGAATGAGCCCATGTAATTTGTTATTGTACACTGTAACTTGCAGTCGGCCAACATTTATAGCAGTCAGTGGAGCAATTACAGCTTTAAAGTTTGACACTGAGGCAAAACCAGGGCCGATAATTACAAATGAGTGATTTTCAGAGTGTGAAATACTGAAGAAAAGTAATAAATCGTAAGTAAGGTTTGTCTTAAGACATATAAGCAAAATCAAGCGGTTAAAAACAATGAAAAAAGCATGCAGGCTGCACGCAATGCATATGCACCATGTAGTACTTCTGTCTTGTACTCTTTGTAGACATTGTATAAAAAGAGACTTTTTTCCTAAATGTGTAACAGCCCAGACAGCTCTACGTCACTTCTTCGATTTCCTCCCTTCCTTCCTCCCTTCTCTTCCTCTGTCTCCTCCTGTGCATCTTTCTTGGCATTTGCTTACTTAATTCTGCACCGTGGTAAGGCTCCCCACATCCCTTTACGCCAGTTACTGCCTCCAGCTTTTGCTATAATTTTAAACAACCTTTTCTGATAATTTTGATAGCAAGGTTTTAATAAGCGACTAAAATCTCAGAATCATTCTGGGAGAAGAGAATGCACTCACAGTTCCCATATATTAACCACAGAATAACTCCTGGAAGAATATATAACGTGGATACATCACTCCAGGAGAAATACGAACTTCAGACTTGGGCACAAGCTAGTGGGAGTTTGTTGGGTTTCAGAGCAGAGATCAGCTATCAAATACGAGGTCATTTTAGTGGCTGTGCCCCACTTAAAGGTGTACACTGAAAGAAAGAAATGGAGAAAAACTTACCCTGTTCAGCCAAAGGTAAGAATATAAAGGAGTACAGTATCTGATGTCTAAACAAATAAAACCAGCAATGTGATGGGTGTTTGTTATTTCTCTGACTGCTTTCACTTATGCTACAGCTAGTTATTCAGTAATACATACTGTGAATAGAAAAGTACAACTTGCCAGGGTAGGAAATAACATGGAAAGAAGCCAGTTATTAGAGTAATGATAGCAAAAGTCAAATATAAGCTGAGAAAAGCTTACCTCAAGTTAATGAACTGACGTATAGAGGAGTTAAAAACAAAACACGAAAAATCCATATCGAAATCACTGGCAGAACTTCAGCTCTGTTGTAACACTCTAATCATGAAAACAGTTTGAAGTGCTCAGAAGAACAGTCGTACCTCTGTCTCGCCGTGGAGCAACAGGGGTTTTTTTTCTGTTTTCCAACACCCTGTGAGGGTCTTGCTGTTCTACTGGGGGCTTTGTTCGGCAGTCAGGTACGGTATGGTACGGCTCAAGGAGCCCGACCCACTGGGCAAGTTCTAACCTCTGCAGACCATGAATGGCATCTCAGCACAGGTTCCCTAGCTGGGGCATGATTTCAGCAGCTGAAATCTGCTTTTGGCTCTTATTTAATTAGCCGAATTTTTCCTTCGACTCCGTGATTCAAGGCAGCTAAACAAGACATTCATTTGAAGCGCTTGAGTGAAACTTTACATTTTAACGTTCGCCATAAAAATCAATGCTAAGAAATCTGTATCAATATCTCAGGCCTCCAAAGACTTAACCCCAGCAGCAGGCAGGAGGTTTGACTGGCAGCCGCCCCCTCAGAAACTGCAGAAGAATGCTTAATGCTCTGGCAGGCAGAATCCCACTGCTATCGCAAAAACAGAAGCTTGAAGAGCAGATGACTCTGAGGTATTGGCATAACAATCTTTCAATTCCGTATTATTTTAGGGTAGTGTTGCTAGGTTCTGGGTTTTGTTTTCATTTGGATAGTTATTATAATGATTTGACGTAGGCTTTAAATCTTAAAGGATTTTTCTCTAAAAAATGAGCGATGTCTCTACATTTCACAAGATAGGTTCCTCAGGAGGGGATTGCACTTGAAGTGGGAACTGAGAAGAGTAGTTTCACTGGACTGCAGGCAGAGCCAAAGAAGGTTTCTAGGTATTTTTGCAATGCACTATCCTCTCAGAAGAATATATAGTGGAAGTATATCATTTTAAGAACATGGTACAGTGTTTGGCCCATTTCAAATGCAGCTAATTGACCATCTTAGAAGAAATATTTAAATGTTTTAACAATGGAATGAAAAATGCAGATTAAATCTTGAACCTATTGTAATTCCCAAGTCAAATCTGAAAAAGTTGTATGCATTTCAGGTTTTGAGAGTGTTTTTTTAAGTTATAGTTCTGAATCCAACAGCCTCTGTTCAGGGTAGTGAATTGGTAAATTAAACTGTCTATTGACATTTTTTTAGGCAAAAATGGAAGATGAATTGATTTTCTTAGGTGCTGGTATTCTGTAAGATTGAACATCCCCAAAGAGATTTCAAAAGGAGCCTGTTGTCTTACTAATTTTCACACCATGTTTTTTTTTTTTTTTTTTTCCTCTCGATTAAAACCTTAGTAAGGAACTGCTCAAACCTTGGGAGTTGCTAGGCATAACTGTGGGCCAGCATGTGCCAAATATGCCACAGCACGAAGTCTTTAGTTGTCATCCAGCATACTGCGTGTAAGCAATTGGCAAGCCTCTTCTCCCCCTACCTCCCAGGACTTTTGTTATTGAATTGCTACGTAGTGTATCTTAGCCTAATTGAACTCATTACTTAAGGGACTACTCTGTCTACACAAGTATTTGGAAATATTATTCCTGAATAACCATGTGTATATTCTTATGCTGGCTAGATAGCATACCTAGATAAATAAGGAATAAACAGGGCCTAAAAGATGTTCTGCCAGCTTCACGGGATCTAGAGAAACCCCCCAGAAAACCTACAAGGAGCGGTTCTCTTTTCCCCCCTGAGAGCTGGTGGAAGAAGCACAGCTTCCCAGGAGCGTGAGACGTGAACTGTGAAACCACGTAAGAGGAGCCAAACTCCTAACAGCAAAAAAGAAAGATGCTGAAAGGAGCGGTCTGATAAAGAATTAATTCCAACGACTTTAAAAGTACAGCTACGCAAAGTCATGATGGAAAACGACTCCACCTAAAAGCAGGTTTCCCTGCTCAGGACAGGAATGTTTGCCCTTGCAGGCTTTGCCGGTCTCCTCGAACTGACCGGGGCCAGGGCAGGAGACCAGCGGTCGCCCCATCAGCCAGCAACGCCCTCCTGGGCAGTTTTGGGATGAGCGGAGGGACACGCTCCCACGCAACGGCCAGGCAGGATTTGGGGGCCAAGGGCCAATCCTGATATTCACTTCGGATGTAAATGTCGTTTTTCAAGGGAGTGCAAGGGTTTGAAGTGGTATGGATGCAACTTCTGCTGGGCCAGGTGGCCTCCAGAATGGGCCCAGCTCTCTTACATGGGGTAGTATACCTTGATTACAGCACGCTTGTTAGAGCACGCTTGATTATAGCGTGCTACCTTGATTATAGTATGCTTGTTCCGGTATGTAGCGTGACTCGCAACAGAAAAAGTGCACAGAAAAATTTATGGTTTAAAAAAAAAAAGACAAGTGTCTTGCTCTGATGAAAAAGGGATGATACAGTCACTATGGCCGTTTGATTTTGCTCATGCCAGCGTAAATCAGGAGTGATTCTGTAGAAATTAGAATAATATCTGTGCTGCGTAAAAAAGATTAGAATGAGGCCTTTTATAGCCGCAGTTATCAGGATGTGCTAAGGGTCATTTTCATTCCTGTTTTGGAGCCCTATGACAAGCTCTAGAATTACTAAAATATTCCTTTTCTTCCTAAGACCGTGGAGTAGGGGTAAGCTGGAAATGCACTTGGGATATTCACAGGCACTAACGTTGACAAGACGATCCTTCTGGTTTCAGGAGTTGCCCCAACTTAACAACTGAGCCTGGCACATCGGAATAAACATTTCCTGAGCCCATGGGAAAGTCTAATGAGAAGCTGCACCAGGGACACACTGCTCGGCTTCCCCAGACACTGCTGGTGACTTCAGAGAACTAAATCCTCCTGAAAAAATAAAGCTCATGATTATTAGGGAAATCTGTCATGTTAGTTGTGTAGGAGTGCAGTTCTTTTTCTTTATTATGTTTATCTTAAAAAGCTGGTGCTGGTATCTCAAATTCTTGTATTTTCTGTTGTCTTTTATTCTGGTATTGTGCCCGTGTTCGTGCTAAACACTGCTATTGTCATGATATCTATATTGGTTGCTTTTCACGTGGTATATGATCCTTTTATTTTTCTCCCATTTAGCACTGGAGATATAAAGGCAGAAAGAAAAAGCTACTCACTGTACTCATTTGAGCTTTACTTCCATCTCAGCATTTCATGTGAGTAGCTCCATTGAAATAATAGCAAAGTCTGGTTATTCCTTATTACAATTTGCTTGTTGCATAGAAAGCATTAGCCACTAAGTAAATGTAATTTTGATGCAGGTTTTGGGGAAAACTAATATGCTGTTATTTCAAACAAGTGTGGAAAACCAAGATCAGCCTGGAACAGTCTCCAGATATACAGGAACTAAGAGTGGAACTAGTTATACGTGTAACAGGCACAAAGTTGAGGCTAATAAATTTGAATGCATCAATATGTGAGTGTGCAGTAATCCCAGCATTTTTAAAGTCTTCCGTGTTTCAGGGTGCTGGATTTTGCTATACTGTGCAATATCTTCTACTCATAGTCCCAATGAGAGAAATGAATTGGAATTAAGTGGAGATGTGAGTAGGGATGGCATGACCTGGCCCCAAAAGTAAAAAAGAAATTGATCTCAACATAATACAAAGACAGATGTGTGCATTGGGCAAATCTAACACTACCTTGAAAGAAACACGTGAAGAACATGGCCACGTACAGGAAGACAATGAAACCAAAGAAATGAGCAATAGCAGCACTACTTTGCAGAAGAGAAAGAGAAGAAACATTATCACAGAAGAAACACTGGCAAACTGCTTCATGAAGGTAGTAGGTGGTGGGAAGGAGGAAAGTTGTAGGCTGCAGAGACTACCAACTTCATTTAATCTAACCAACTTCATTTAATCTACCTTCTGTGAGGTTGGAATTGCAGCTATTGTAATAGGATGCTTGATAACATATTAAAAAAAAATTCCTTTCAATGAGTAATACTGGTTGGCACGTGTTATTAGTTCACATTGAGTAAACTGTGGAGCACTGGGCTGCCCAGTGTAAGGGAAAGTACCACAGTCTGGCCCAGACTGTTGCCGAATGTTGGAACAGATGTCACATTCAATGACACAAGATACATAGGCAACCGTCTGAAGATTTAACTGAATTTTCTTTTAAGCAGATTTCCAAAATGCACAGGGAACTTGATTCTGCTACCCATTAGATTCATCAGCTAATGTCTTAATATAAATCCCATTGGTTTCAGGAAACCTGTTTGGAATGGGATGATGGCAGACTAAAACCTAGCTGAAGGACTAAATTCTAACTGTGAAGTGATCTAGAAAGCTATGTTTGGAAGAGTAATTTCATAGAAAATGGGCAGAAGAAAAGGCAAGTCCCAATCAAGTCTTACCTACAAAACTCTTACCTGAAAAGGCGTGTTCCCATCTGAGGTATCTGTTTATAACTGCTCTTACTTACTAGGAATGCTTAAAAAAGCAAAAGCGCAAGCCTCCTAGATCAGGGACGTTATTCAGAGTATAAAGTCGTAGAAACCGAATGGAAATGTGCCCACAGCTCCTGAGGACCACATCCTTCTGTGTGCGCACTTGCTGCACGCAACAGGTAACGGCACAGGAATTCCAGCAGAGGTGTTCGCTTACACCCACCACCACCAGCCCATCTTAAACAGACCACTTATGTCAGCACGCCTATAGGTCCCGTATGAAGCGCGCGTTGTAGCAGAACAAGTGCCAAGTGTTTGACAAAACTGGCTGAGCCACGAGTGCTAATCGACGCACAAGAACCTCAACAACCTACAGACATGTTGGCTGGTAACCAGAACGGGGCAGTGGAGAGATGTCAATAGTTCCCAGAGGGAAAAGAAAGAGATTCTTTAGACGAGATGCACCCACCATGACTCGTAGCTTTACTCCGTGACGTGCCTGAGGGAAATCAGTGAGACTAAGATCACTGAGGACACCTTAAACAAAGCTAAACCAAAAACTTTCTTTATATTCAAGCAAAAAAGATGAGAGTATCAATAGAATTAATTGAGCTAATGCATTTAGTGCATGAACAATTGCTAAAGAGGTTGCTTAACATAGTATTGTAAATCAGATAATTCTTACCTGTAAAAAAATATTACATATAGGTTGCCAATCTGGGAGACAAATTGCTTTCTGTTCAACATCCAAATGATAGCAAGCATTACCTTTGGGATTATTTAATTATTTATTTTAACATACTTATTATATACAGTGAGTGACTCATCCTGATATAATAGTTTGTTTCAACATAATCTAAGTAAAGACTTTTATGACTTAGTGAAGGTTTTTAACACATTTGAGACTTAGAAACTTTCTTCACAAGCCTTCATAAGTATAATCATAGTGACAATATGTCTTTTGTTGTCATGATTTCCAGTTTTTTTGTCTTTACTGAGGGCCAACACCATTTAACGATGTTTTAGTTGCATCTGAAATGGATAATGCTTGAGCAAAATATGCAACACACAGTTTGAAATTAATTCTAAGCAGCTAAAGAAATGTAAAACATACATGTTTATAGGTACATGTATATTATATATTGGTGTATAATAATATATACACACACATTTATTTTAACGTTTAGCTTTAATAGCAAAAAGTACAGTAGAATTCCACTGATAGCAAGATTTGCTTCTAGATTATCCATAGAAAATTGGTGCGCTTTTTCTGAAAATCAATACAAGCTCAAAACAAAACGTGATAACCAGGTAATTCTCTGCCATGGTCTAAAACCGATAATCAATTTGAACACCTAAATAAATGAATTAAACCCTACAGTAATCAAATCGATACTTGATAATGAAATACCTCCATTGGAAAATGTTACTGAGTAAAATTTTGTATCAATCCCGAGCAGGTGAGGGTACAACATTTAGGATAAGGCCTCTCAGTCCTGACTGGAGCCCATAGGTACTACTGGAGTACAAATAATAAATAATAGTACATGTACTGTAAACTCTCTAAAATCAGCGATAATACCAAGCGTCTTCCATCTTTGCGACACTGTACAAACATAAAACTATTCCTCACAACACCCCTGTGAGGTAGGTACAAAAGTATTACCCCATCCTTACTGATGGGGCAACTCATCCCAATACTCCAAGGTGCTGGCTGACTCTGCAAGGGGGAGCTCCCTCCCTGACGCCCAGCGGCCCCAGGAGCGCGTCGTTCTCAAGCAGAATCAGAGTCTAATTAGTGACTTGCCCACTTCCCTAAAACACGTCACTGGCACAGCCCAGAGCTGTCGGCTTTCACGTTCGTCACTTTGTCAATTGATTGAGACGTTCTCCCTTCCGAAAAAATAAAATACTATACATTGGTGCTGCGACATGCAGAAACACGTGTTTTTCTTTTCATAAATCCGCTGATACCTTTAATATCTGCAAAGGGAAAGCATTTCCCTGTGAGTGCCTACTTTGCGGAGCAGAGCCATAGCAAGATTCTCACAATCATCTTCTACTTTTATGGATAAAGGTTACGGGTTCTTTTAATCATTTATGTGAAAAAGGACTGGCATGATGACCTCGAATCTATATTAAGGGGCACAGTCATCTTTTTTTTTGATTTAGCTTTCAGGACCTCCTTTAAAACTGAGATAATCCTGCGGTATGTACTAAAATATATGTATTCTCTTTTCCCTCTTTTTAAAAATAAAGTCCGGAATGCTTTTGCCTAGACATACTTTTAATATACTCTATAGCTAGCCATTGTTTTGATGACGTGTAAAGCAAAGCAAGACATCTGAACCTGGAAGCAGTCCCTCTCGCACCAGTATAAACCCGGCGTATCTCCACCGAAGCCCGTGGAGTTTCAGTGGTGGAAAAGCAGGCGCGGTGAAGTTAGAATCAGGATTTCCACCCTCCTGACCGTCTGTGGCTGCCTTATACCAGCAACGCCACCAAACTTCATGCCTTCAGCTGGAGGAAAGAGTGCGAAGGGCGTGTTTGTTACCAAATCCTGCCGGCTACGCACGTACCTGCTCACATCACTGGCAACTTCGCCATTCGTTATGCTAGTGTTACACATAGGTGTAAAAAAACCCAGGCAGCTCTTTTAACTTCTACAGAATTAGAGAAAAAGGAAAAAAAAAAAAAAAACCCACGGTATCTTCCAAATGAGAGAGAAGTAAATTAAAGGCAACATAAATACAGCATGAATGCAGCTTTAGAAAAAGAAAGTATTTGCCAAGATAGAAAGGACAAAACAGGTAAAGGAACAGATAATATATTGAGGGCTAATATATAAAAAAAAAAAACGACCCACCAACAGGCAAAAAAGTAGTTATGTCAATCATTTATCATAAATGCTCTCTTTCTAACAACTCGTGGGAAAAATACAAGTGAAGAGTTTGAAAGCCTTGCTGGAATTTTCAAGCTGGAAAGTAACCCTCCCCTCAAAAAAACATAACCGGCAATTTTTCTGATTATATGGAGTTCCTACGTGGCTCTATTTTTAAACATCTGTAATTCAGCAGACTTTGACCATTTTTTATCCGTGTAGCACATTTTATTATTTAACGTCTTCCTAGAATAAAAAAAAATAACCCATACATATTTAAAAATAGACACCATTCTGCTTTCATCCTTTTTTTGGGGGGGAGGAGGGGAAGGCAGATAATTTTCCTCTTGTGTTTTGAACGGAACCGTAACTATCAGCGCTCCTTTGCTTTCCTTCTCTTTTGCATATCACGTTTTCCGTCAGCGAGGCTCGGGGCTGCGCGTGCGGGAACACAAGCACAAACCTATTGTTGTTGTTGAGTCACCAGAGGAAACTCGTACCTTCTTTGGGTAGGTCTTACAAAACAGAGCATCTTCATAACAAGGCCACTGAAAGATGATTAATACAGATTTTTCTCTTTTATTTATCTTTTGTCCGTTTTAAATGCAGCAGGCATTCATCACCGGATTATAACAGCTTGAAGGTTACTCAAACATACAGCTTTTTTGCAGGAGATACTTAATCACATGCCTAACCTTAAGAATGTAAATACTCTCATTTAAATCAACGTGAAAAAATAATTTGGTGAAAGTTAGACATGCTTTGATAAATTAAGGTCTTGGAAAAAAAGAAGAAACAAAGCCATGGGTTTAAACGTACACGTTATGTCATTTGGAATGAACGGATGCGAGTTGTTAATTTTTTTCTTTTTCTTTTCTTTTTTTTTTTTTTGTATTTTAGAATTTGAACTGCTCCTGATAAATTTGTTCCCAAATTTTATCGTGCAGTGTATCATGAATATTAGGCAGATGTTTAAACAACATGAAAGCGAGGCTTTTTTTTGGTAGACAGGTAAGTGTTCAGAAAGCAGTCAATTTGAAACAGTAGTCCTTCCAAAGGCTGTTTTCCCCCCTCCAAAATGTTGTTTGTTTTTTTTTTTTTTGTTCTACTGTCTTGCGAGAAATGCTCTTACAATTTATTTTCATTGGAAAAGAGACTTCAATAATTCTACCCCTTTGCACTGTTAATATATATTAGAATAGCATTTGAATATACGGTGTCGACCTTATTCCGATTTTCAGATGCGACGATTAGAAGTCATTGACACCAATCTACCACAAGTGACCTTAGTCTCATATCTTGCTCTGTTATTAGAATAATCAAGGAACGCAATTCAGAAATAATATTACATCCTGCATTTTATTCAATTCCATATGACAAAAATAGTAACCTAGACTAAGACATCCATTTCAATCAGTAGATGTGTCAAGCCAACAAGATTTAATAATAAAAAATATTGGATCTAGGTAACAATTCCCAGCTGGTTCAGGGAGGCTCCTAGCCCTACATGGTATCGCAGTATAAAAATAGTGTCTCTCTTCACCATGCAGAGAGGAATGACCTAACCCTGAATACAAAATGGGGTCAGTCTTACTGTACCATCATCAACCATCTTATTTACAACACTTTACATCTTTTTTCTTTTTTTTCCTTTTTCATTTTTTCTTCTCTTTTTTTTTCTTTTTTTCTTTCTTTTTTTTTAAGTTATACACATCCTTTAGGGAATAGAGATAACACTACATGGTACCAAATACTAACCGAAAAAAAAGTCACACCAAAAATGACACAGATAAATAAAAACATTCAATTGCTGAAATACAGCAACATTAAGCCACCTCAGTTTTCTTTTTTTTTTTTCAATGCTTGGAAACACCCCTAACCACCCACACGCTGTGGCAAAAAAGATGTTATATTGTAGAGGTGTTACAGATACATAATTTTGCTTATATATAGATATATATATCTATATATCTCTATCTCATCACTGTAGAAAATGGAGCTGTGGAGTTCATTGTTCATTTCCAATAGAAACGAACAGCTAACAAGTCTTTGAACCTCTTTTCACTCCATTACGTGATGGCAGAAATAGTCCATCCTCTTACAGTAATGGTTTTTGTCGTATAAGAAAGATTGTCCTATTTTTCAGTCTCAACTGAGAAGACCTCACTGTCTGATTCGTTCTTCAGGGGCATAAAACTCCTTGCGCTGTTACCCAGCTACCCATAACGTCCCTCAAGCAGTTCTGCTGGACGGGCGTTCGTAGTGCCAACTCCACCACGCTTGTAATGCACGAAAATGAGGTAGTACACAAAACGGTTACTCTTCAAGTTTTGATTAAGCCCCAGTCTCCTCAGCATCCCCAGCCTAGCTTACGAGTGGAACCATTCCCTTTATTTACTCGGTGTCACTCAAACAACGCAAGCGACGTAAAATTATATTCCATTAATCAGAGTACATTGTGCTTTGGAGCAATCCGAGAAGATAATCAGTGAGAGTTGGAAATAGATACAGAATATTTCCATATCACTTCTGCTCACGCTGCCCAAAAGTTATTATTTTGTTCCCGTGTTATTAGGCAGTCGACATCTTTCTTGTGGGTATGTGTGAAAGAGACAGAACAGATTACAGTAAAATTAAACCTACACAATGTTCTCCTTCCTCTACCCTAGACTTGTATTAATATCGCACTCCTAAGATAAATGCACCAGAATTCTGTCGGGGGTGGTCACGCTTTTAAGTGGGCTTTGTAGAAAAGTTAAATGAATCATTTCCATTTAAGAAATGGCAGGCCCCATATTTCCTAAGGATCTGACAGTTCTCTGCGGCTTTTCTGCTTAGTTAATAGAGATCTCTCATTGTTCGACCTTAAAATAAAATGAGAAACTGCAACAGGGTTCTCCTCCTTATTCCTTAAGTCAAAGTACTATTTATAAAATAGTTTACATCTTTGTTCAGTTTCAAATTATAGACAAACCTCCCTAATACAAAATACTAAAAGTGCAATAGTATAAATTAAGAGTTTGCAACCACATTATACAAACATTACCTTTTTATTGTACAGCTTTGATAACATGGAGTATTTACTCACAACTGTTTATAATGTTGTGAATAATTTATGGTGCTAAGGTTTGTCTGTAACTTGTTTTCCAATCATTGAGCTAAAGTCCACACTACATTTTTTTTTTTTTTCATTTAATAGAACGACTGTCCACATAGCAGCTACAAATATTTAAATAAAAAAAGGTTTGTTACTGACAGGTACTTGCACATGAAAAGCATGCTATCTTTCCCAATAAAACTTCACAATTTTGCCTGCATTGAAATAAACCACTTATTTATAGGAAAACAAAACTCGCTTTAAAAAAAAAAAAAAAGAAAAAAAAAACAAAAAAACAAAAAACACATAGCCAGATGTATTTTGCAGTACAAAAGCTT
>JAVJGG010000030.1:24840627-24843346 GCA_035590195.1 Aviceda cuculoides | reverse complement strand
TCTTTCCCAATAAAAATTCACAATTTTGCCTGCATTGAAATAAACCAATTATTTTTAGGAAAACAAAACTCGCTTTAAAAAAAAAAAAAAAGAAAAAAAAAAGAAAAAAAGAAAAATCACATAGCCAGATGTATTTTGCAGTACAAAAGCTTCATTTAAGTTTGGGGCTAGTATATTGTCTGTTACCCGCATAATCTTAACATTATAAATACTACAGACAAGGATACTGTCATAATACACAGCATTGGGGTACTAAATCACTTATTTAAGATTAAGATTCCTAAAAACATAGTCCAAGTTGCTAACTAATTTGAACAAAACCAGCAAATAAGTGTGACGGAATGCCGTAATGAAGCCCCCCTTCCTCAGGCGATGGTAAGTTTTGTAAGAAGCGACGTGGACGCAGACTAGCCTCTTTCTGTTTCTAACGAAGTTATCCCGTGATTTGTTTGTTTGTTTTCTGTTAAATTAAAAGGTTTCAGAGTTCTCAGTAACAGTCAAACTCACTGTTGAAAGAAGTACCATGCAGATCTTGCAAGACAACTTTTCAGCAGCCACAAAGTTACGGATTTCTGCTATGGGTAAAACTTTAAAGGGAACCTATGCGTTTGGGTCAGGAAACTAACGCTTAGCTTCAAAAGCTGTACAGGGAACAGGCCAAGTGTCGTGTCGAGTAGCGGTCCAAGAGTTAGTCGGAACGAACGCTTTTAATTTATGCCAATCTCTTTATTATCCTCAATAAATCTGGTGAACGGACGACTGGCTCCCGTTTCAGAACTTGCTTTGTCCAGACCGACAATGGGAGGGCTGCTGCCCGTGCGAGCTTTGTCCATGCCACCGGTAAGGTTACTTAGAGGCGGGATGGCACCTCCGCCTAGACTTACGGGGAGCTGGGGAATGCCGCCGTTCTGTATGACAGAAATCTCATTGTTCTTCATAGCAAGTCCGTTAGTGATAGCTGCAGCGTATTGGTTCCAAAAATTGGGGTCAACGTTCATGGCCCGAGCTGCCAAATCCTTCTGGAACATCTCGGAGAACTTGAGCGCGTCGCCACCCAGCAGAGCCATGGGGTTTTCCACGGAGAGGCGGCGGCCGCGGCGCGCGGGGGCATTATTCCACATGTGAGTTCCCATGTGAACCTGCGGAGCAAACCGGGACAAGAAGCACCCCCAAGTTAGCACGGCCTGGTGAGGTGGCTGGCCTGAAATGCTGTTACTTACAGTATCGCTCGCTTTTTTTAAAAATGCCTTTTAATCCGCATTGAATACAAATCAATTCCGGTTAAGACAGAGTTCTAAGGCCCGGTCAACCTACACAAAGAAAACCCAGCTCCGTAGTAATTTTTCCACGTGCGTTTGTTTCTTCTCAGTGAAAACAAACGCAGCGCCACGACAATAAAGAGTACGTATCCTCTTAGGTTAGACAATTTCACATGCAAGCTGGAAGTCCTCACACGCTGTAGATTACGAAGGGTATTACTTGGGCTAGGAGATGGGCAGATCTTTCTGCCCTTCCCCTTTTTACATCTTGTCTATTTTCAGAACAGTTTGTCTCACGTCAGAGGCATCGGTTACTTTGCTAAATTTAACATTTTTAAAAAGGACATTTAAAAATGTATTCCCCAGGCTGTGTCCTGATGGTTAACCAGACTGCGGGAATAAGAGGCGTCAGTCCTGTAGTGACCCGCTGTAAATCAGTGGGAAACAGCTTTCTAGTCTGCAATGGCTGCAAAGCAGAATAGAAATAGAAATTCGAGAGGCACCCAAGGAGCTGAGCGAGCTCTGCGTTTCTGGTTTATAGCGAGGTTATTTTGCACTGATGGTCCACAAGAACTGCCAGAACGCGTCCACCAGCGGACCGCGTGTGCCATCACGTCTGTCAGAACGACAACGTGCGTGCACGTACACCCGGACCCAGTTTTCGATTTCGCGTCATGGCGCAGCCGCTTTCCGGTCCCTATCTTCAACGCGGCGGAAGCACGATAACCGCCGCCGTACAGCAAGCATTTCCTTGAAGCTCCCTTCTCTCCTGTCTTTGGGACAAACACTTAGCACCACAACCTGCTCAGTTCAAGTACAGTGCCTTAAACCCCCCCCGAGCCTTTACAGTTTTATTTGGCCTCTTACCTTAAGATTCCCCTTTGTGGTAAAAGCTCTACCACAGATTGTGCAACCAAACGGTTTTTCACCGGTATGGGTGCGCTCGTGTATCTGCAGCGCGCTTGCTGAGGAGAAGGTCTTCCCGCACGACTGACAGTTGTGCTGCTTGGGAGTCCGGCGAGGGGGGGGTGCCAGCATAGGGGTGATCCCCGGACTCATCACTGTCTGTGGTGCAGCAGGAACCTGGATTCCAGCTGGAAGCGAGGGAACCTCACCCAAAGAGATCGGCTTGCTGTGACCATTCACTTCCATTTTGATCATGGTAGGTGCTGTACTGGTGACCAGGCTAGGAGTACTTTGGCTGGGACCTAGAGTAAAGTTGGGTTCAAATAACTGAGAAGGCAGCTCTTTTAATTTGTGCGTCAGTAAGTGCTGTTTTAAATTACCCATAGTGGAACACCCACGACTGCAGACTGTACAAACAAATGGACGTTCTTTAGTATGGCTGCGGTAGTGAATTTCCAATGCACTCTTACAAGCAAAAGGCTTGCCACAGATATTACAAACAGTACTTTTAAACTTACCACGTTCTCTGTTCAGGAACAGCAGGCTAAAAGGAG
>JAVJGG010000030.1:24833127-24835627 GCA_035590195.1 Aviceda cuculoides | reverse complement strand
TGCCTAAAAAAAAGAGATTGCCGAGAAATTCAGAACTCACCATTACAACAGAAACAGTCATGAAGAAAAGGTAGTAGTGCAAATTAAAAGGAAAGCGTGATCTCGAGATTGTTTTGGTTACTTTTAAAAAAGAGGTTTTTACAGAACATTAACTATAAAATTGCTTTTGACAAAATTACCTGTCAGTTCTTTCAGTCTTTGCTGAGCTAAAACTCCCTACAGATTTCAGCGGGGAGTTTTGTCTGATAAAGGTGATAAATCTGTGCCCTGAATACTATTTCCTGGCCTTCTAGAGCATCTCAAACTTACTATTTCCCTGTACCTTCCAAAACTGTACCTTCAAAAAACTGTTAAGATGACACTATATATTTATACATTTATATACCCAGTGCTTGCCACTAGACAAAACAGACACACATTTTCTATTAAGAAGTGATCACTGAATGTTTTTTTCTAGTTTTAAATATTATTTACACAAAGTTCTACTGTACTTACAAGCTAAAAGGAAAATTCTTCTTCGAGTACCGCTAGATTTTTTCCCTTCCTTTTTTTTCCTTTCAGGAGGGTGGAATAAAATGCAACTGAAAACAGTCAAATATTATGTCGAACTTCCACACAAAGTGCTGAAGCTGTTACACTGTCTGGGTTAAGGTCGATAATATATAGCTGTTGCTAGACAATACTAGACTAATCCTTACTGTAAATGCTTCAGCAGAACCTTAACTATCACGTTATGTTACAAAAATATCACAGAAGATAACATGATCGACCACAGACAAAGAGCGTACTGGCCGCAGGTATCCTAAAGTGTATGCTGAAAAACCGAAAGCCTCCCCAAAGGAGTAAGTGAGAAAACAGGCTTCCAAACCACATTTTCGGTCCCTACTTCAGCTTTTGCAAAGCGAAAGCATGTGGAGTAGGGAGCAGCCAGGCACCCAACACGCTCGCCTCTCTCCAGAGTCTTTCCGAACAAAGACAACCCCAAAAAATCTTTATTTACATTACAGATTTGCATTTTTGCAGTCGAGGGGCCTGATCCTCTGGTCCTTATTCAGAATCTACGGAGTTCCCAGGTGGATAGTACCGACCACACATGGAGGGAGCACATCTCTCCTAAGGCTTTCGCTGAGAAGGTTTTCCAGTGCTTATTTCCAAACCTTGGCAAGCTGGGTAAGAGTTGCCTGCTATTATTATTATTATTATTATTACTACTACTACTACTATTATTACTACTACTATTATTACAACTACTACTGCTGCTACTACTACGAAGGCATGGTTGCAAAGGAAGATCTATTCTAAAAGAAGCTGCAGACGGTGCGGCTCCTCTTCCAGCTTTTTATCTATATATCCCTATTCTTTTGTTTAAGGAGAGCTTTCTCTAAACAAACCTTGCACAAAAGGTTTAAGTAATTAGCGACGGATTCAAGCAATGTAGCCATTCAAATATGGCTGTCCTCTGATCTAGAACGAGCTGATCAAACACCAGTAAGCTAATTATTTCAGACACTATACAGCAATCACCAAGCCCAAATGTGAACATTTACAATCAAAACAGGTATTATTTTCTGCCCTAGAAGACAGTCTCATCATCTACATATGTCAAAACTAACACGTGCAATGCCTAAGCTTCCAACAGAAACTGAAACTACTGATGCCCACTGCCAGGAGGTATCAATATGGACCTGTTCAGCATTTCAAGATAATAACCAGCCTAGTGTACTAATTCAAAAACTCAAAGAGGGAGCAGTTTGCATTTGAAATGTAACTTGTGGAAAAGTACAAGTGGCATACAGCAGTACAGGTATTGCTCAGATGATCGGCGCTCAGCTCTGTTCTCAACGAAATAAATGGCTAGTTTTGCGCTATCTCAGGGCGACCAGGCTTGCGCTCGCACTGACTGGGGACCTACAGCTCCATTTTGTATTCCTCCTTCCCTCAACTCCCAAGCCTTAAAAATAGTGAGAATATTTTTCAAATGACCAATCCAAGTACAGTCATCTCATCATCTGTCTTGAAATATCCCAGCACTGCTTTTGAAAAATATTTTAGAGAATAATGCTAGAGAGTCAGTAGGGTTTTTCTCTCTCCCAGTCAGCTTCGAAGTAGACATACAAAGAACCTCGCCACAGTATTTTCCATTTAGGATAAATTATTTTAGCACTTCTGAAGAAATCAGACAAGTTAAATCTCTCTCAAAGCTTCACTTTCTTAGACTGGTAAGCAAGCAGGCGACACAGATGGCACTGACAGAAACGCTGCTTTGCCATAGATGACGGTACATTCCCTGCACAGCACACGGAGGCTCCTAAGATGCTTGGCAGAATGGCAGACTATGGGCTCAATCCAGCATCTCCTACTCCAGTGAGTACCCTTTACTCACGTTAGAAACGCCACTGAAATTAATGGGATTGAAAAAGTATGAACTAGTGATGCAAACAGCAGTCTTTGTGGTCTTGCCTCAACAAGCACTCCGGGGGGGGGGGGGGGGGGGCCCAAC
>JAVJGG010000030.1:24793031-24810136 GCA_035590195.1 Aviceda cuculoides | reverse complement strand
CCCCCCCCCCCCGCGCCCCCCCCCCCCCCCCCCCGTAAGCCTTGCTGCAACATATTGACATGCATGCAGGTCAAGTAGTCTTGCTGCATTATTTTCATGTACTTGAGATCCATATAATTTATTTTAACAGTCAAAAATAGGATAGGCGAGGTGGTGCCACATACGTGTTCTGCATTGCCCGTTTCATTAGCTGAGTTGTTTGGACCCTGCTGTTTTCAGAGAAAGATTTTGTATTTGACACATCATGCTAATATCAGTCATTAGGCACAACTGCATGTGATTGGTGCTCTATAAATACTTATGCACAAGTGGTTTGCAATTGTTGCTGTATAAATACCTACCAGAGATAGCTCTGCAGTGGCCCGCAAAGAAATGAATCAGATTGTCCTACAAGAAACGCATGGACATAGGTAGTGAGAGAACGCTGTTCTAGGCTCCTTTGCAGATGCAATGACATCGGTTCCAGGGAGAGGTGGCCTCACCTCCTGGACCCAGGGATCCTGCAGGTCCCGCTACCGGTGTCAGACTTTGGCAGCTTTGCCTGGCTTCCAGGTAATGCAGCATCAATGGACATGCACAGTGTGGTTTCTCCACTGGCTTCTCTTGCCTAAGGGGACCAGACCAGGAAAGAGGGTCTGCTGGAAATAACTACTCGGAGGACTTCTGCCATGGCTGATCACCAACGTATGGAGTCTGCCCATCCTTAGCCTCATCACTGAAGTTCTGCTGTCACTGACAGTTTGTCCCATACCCTCTAGCATCTTTCCAAAGTATCTTCAAATGCCCATGAAAAGCCTTTAGACACAGACTGGCTGGCCTGCGTAGGAGAGTGATTAGAAACCAGGTTCAGATTGTCTTTGTGGTGAGATTTTCAAGTTTTGCATTGAGCATGCAAGGTAAAACTGCTCATATTGGTCGTCTCTTCCTGTAATTCGAGGGAGAAATACATTCTTTACCTTATCGCAGGAACCATGGATCATACCTCCAGGTGAACAGAGGCGAGAACAAAAACCAGTGAGAAAAAGGTTTTGACTTTGTCGATACAGCTTTGCTGAAAAAACTTTCAGTCCAGGCCAGGTGCAGACAGGTTCTCAGACTTGGGCTGGCTGGGTAGTGAAGACAAACTCTGAACTGCTCCTACACAAACTGGACCTTCAGCACTGGTGGTGTGTTAGTCCAGCTGGGAAACTGTCCTTGGGTTGGCTCCTCAGGCTGTTGGGAAAGCTGGCTTCAGTTCAGTTGCCGAATGTGAAATGTAGTCCTTGGAGAGGTGTTGGAGGTTAAGGAATCCAGGCATTTCATATGTATGAAGAACAGCAACATCTTAAACATCACTAAGGGAAGGAAACAGTAGGTTGTACAAAAAGTGATGACCATGATAAGGAAAAACATACCAATACGCCTCTAATTTGCCACAGGGCCAAATGTATTCCTGCTTACAGAACTCAGTAGTCTGATACCCCTAATTATTTGGACCTGCTGATCTCAATGGGAATTGCATCCTGATATAACACAGAATCAAATTTGGCTGTTACATCAGATTGGTGTAAGTTACAGTCATTCTGAACATCTGTTGAATCACAATTAAGTATGATTATGTACTTCACCCCCTATAGTCATTTCCTTACCTAATTATATCCAACCACTTCGTATGCCACTATCAAATTTGCCCAGGTATATTTCTGAGTCAGTACTCCTGTAGCTCTGCAAATGCTATGATGTTGAGACAAGAAAGTACTTTTTGAAATTAAGAGCAATTTACAATATGTTACACTTCCAACATTCAATTAAATAATAAAGATATGAGAATAAAATCCTTTTGCAACTCCAGGGAGCCACTGATGGAATAATCTGCAAATAAGATTAAAAGATTTCAGTACAACTAAGATTGCCTTTCATGACCTTAAATGTCATCCACATCAGATTTAATTCCAAACACTGAATTTTTCCTTTTTCATTAGTCAGTCCAGGAGGAGATCATAATGCTTTATCATGATGTAGAAGACGGGTATTAGTATGTGAATAATGCTTTCTTTTCTAGAAATACATACTGCTCGATTTATATTTCCATTTCAACAGTAAAACCTTTGCTGTATAATGCATGTAAAGCTCCCACCTGCAAACATGATTATTCTGCGCTGTTGACATCACATTATTATGCAATCAATACTTTGTCATGACTTGCATATTTTTTAGTTCTTCTGGAAATTTGCTTCTTTATAATTCTGACTGAATAAAGAAATCTTTCCTACTATCCAAGTGCATTTTTGATTAGCAATTAGACATTTACACATGAAGAGCAAATCGGATGAAAGAACTATCCCCCTCCCCCCATATAGCACCAAGATGATTTAGCCTGAGTGAAACTTCAATCGTGCATGAGAAAGTCAGAGGAGGGGAAGGAGGAGGAAGAATTACTTTTTCATTTGGTATTAAAGCAACCATTTAATATGGACTAATTTCATAGACAACCTAATTTTGGTCTGTGCATTGCTGAGTGTATGATCTGAAGCATTTTAACAAAGCCTCCTAGAGTATTATTTGAGTTTGGGCTGAAGAGCTGATACCAGAGTTTCCAGGTGGACCACCTGCCAAAATTGTATTAGAAGATAACCATGAACCATAAGAAGGTTTAATCAGATTCTTTTCAAGAAAAGATTCAGAAATCCATTAGTCACAAGCAAAGCAAATTGCCTTGAGTGGGGCATGGGTTTGTGTTCTTTCACATTCTACAAGAATATGCAAACTTAGTCCAGCATTATGTATTTCCTGCTTGTTTAAGGAGGATTTCACCTGGCAGCATCAAAACACCCACCTGAAAAAACAGCAAGTTTCAGAACTCCCCTGCAAGGTACCAGTTACAGAGGCCTCCAGTTTTAGTAGAAGGCTACTAAGGCAAGACATGAAAGGACTTCAGACCTGTCTATGTAGGAGTCGGGCAGTATGGGAACCAAGGCTGCCTGGTGTGACTGGAAATCCTGTCCCTGCCCTTGGGAGCCTAGGATGCCTGGATTTCTAAGGGGATCTTTCCTGGCAGGTAATTCACCATCAGAACCACACCTGTGGTTTAATTAGGATGTATCAAACCAGATATATTTTCACAAAAATGATTTTGCTTCGATAAACGAGTGTTTTCTGATAAGGCTCGGCGCTGTCAGAGCATTCTTTACGAGTGTTGGTGACCTCAGTTCTTGTATTCCTGTTACGAGGAGCTGTGATACTGCCTGCTTTGTGCTCGGGTGCCATGGCTTTCATCCATTCCAAGCATCTAGAAAGTTGCTTGCCTATGTTGGATGACAAATATAGACACAACATTTCTGCCTGATGTGGTTTATGCATCAGCCAGATGCAGAAGAGCTTCAAAATACACTGACTGACATGAACTTAAATAGATGAGGCAGTAATGAAGTCTGAGTTAGGACTTGGGCTTTCTAGCTAACTTCTGCAGGTGTTCTCTAACGCCAGTACCTATGTTTATGTACTACATCTTTACCGATACTTTCTCTGATGGATCACAACAATCCCAGTGACACCATGATGCTCCTGAATCTCACCATCTAGTATTAAAGCAAGAACCAGTTAGAAGTAGACTGACCTGATTTGTTTAAGTAGAATATGTACTTCTAAACCAGCATTCAAGGACAGATCCTCAGCTGGTGAGAATCTTTGAATGATACATATTTGCAAACATTATTTGACCGCTTACTGAACTGAACTTCATGACAACTCTATGAAATACTTTAGTATTATTCTCCCTGTCATGTTTCAGATGAGATCGAGGCCAGATGTTAAGACCATTTTTTTTTCCAGTGAGGATTGGTGAGCACAATGTGTGGGACATACTTTCAGAGGTGCAGGGAACACAGAGCCTTTCCTTGTACTAAGGCAGACAATATTAGAACTTGTGTCTCCTGAAGTTCAGTCTGAATTGTCCACAAGACCACTGTCTTGACACTAACCTGTTCCATTTTGCTCTATCCTAAAGGACCATCCAGAAGCGAAAGGCAGATAAGGATGTTTGGCACCATTTACTAACTACACTGTTACAATAGTGGTTTAAGTAACTTTGTGCTCTCTGAATTTGCTTTCACATGCAATCCCAGATATTCTCAATAACTTGTAAATCCTCGTGTTTTGGAGCATCCCTTTGTCTTGCTCTGTTTGCTATGTGGTACACACTCCAGCAGCCACAGTTGTATGGGAAGTGTGGTCTGAATGGCAGAACAGGAGATTCTCTGCAGAGGACATCCAACTGTGAACATTTCAAAAGTTTTTATTGTCAGAACCTCTGTGTGTTGATTTCTTTTTCTTTTCCTTGAGTATACGGAGAGCAGAAATATGCGACTGGTTTTCAGTGACATGCTGTTCAGGCTGTGATATATGAAATTTTGAAAAAGTTAACAGCAGTTCACTTACAAGAGCAAGCCACCAGAGCTCTTACACATGTTAGTACAGAGGGTCAGCATAAGACTTCATGACAATGGGAGAGAGAAAAATGTGGTTCTTTACAGGACCCAGCTACAGTCACCATGACTGAAATACAAGTCCTATGTGGAGGACATGTATCAATGTCCTCAATGAGGACAGTAAGGATGCACCATAGCATGGAACCAAAAGCACATGGGCAAAGTTGCAAAGGATACAAAATTTCTCTTTCAGAGGAAATTTCAGGATTTCAAGATTTATTTTACTTCTGAAGCAGAAAAAAATCAAATCAGTTTAAGTGACATTTTCAAAACAATTTCATTTTAAGCCCCAGTCTTTAATCTCAATTTAAAATATAACACAATCTGAAGGAGTAATTTCAAAATGAAAAATGGAGTCAGTGTTCTGAAAAGGTTAATGCTGAGTATTTTAACCTTACTGAAGGAGCTGTAATTGTTTTTCAGATTTTGTTGAAGTTGACACTTCCGTAGAAGAGCTTTGTTTTCAATCAAACAGCAGTTTTCCATTGAAAAAACATTCGTTTGGAAAAGTTCCACTCAAGCTAGCTGAAGCATGGGAGGTTTGTAGATAAGGAGAACATAATTAGCTACAATAGAAATTTTGTCAGAAGGCTGAGGCTAAGAGCTCTCACTCACCGGATAAATACCACCACGCTCCTGAAAAGAGGGCAAGCGACTAGGGCTCTTATTTTGCTTTTCTTCGGAAAGGTTGCTGCTACTGTACTACATCAGTGTCCTCCCTGCCTAATCACAGCTGTTCAGCACTGACACAGTGGGGATGAGAAAAGATGACTGCTTACCGGGGACCTGTTTTGGGGAGAGGATTCGATCATGGGCTTCACTTTCAGTGCGTTGGCGGTTATGTTGAGGTCCGTGGAACAGCTCTCGCGCAGGAGCTGGGAGACAGCAGCGGCACTGCTGAACCGCCCGTGTTCTGTTCTCTCGGACATCTCCTTCCCGAGATAGGATCTCACAAGATCACGTTGAGGATGGTGGGATTACAAACCATTGATTTCTGCAGTAACAGGCTTTCTTTTTCTGCTGACAAACAAAAGACAAAATGAAAAACATATCTGCTAGAAATATTACACAAAAGTAAATGAAAAATAGTTGCCTCCAGTTCTGAAGATATTATTATTCAGGATTTTCATCCTCTTTTCAGTAGGTGACAGGAAGAGTTGGTATGCAGCTGTGCAGTGTATTTTGCTAAGGCAGAAATCACTGTGTTAAGGCAAACTTCTTCATCTTGTTGATTTTACAAGGGCACACACTCATTCCTGGAATGTGAGAAGGATCTTCCTTCACAATAAAGTGATACATGCCAAGAAGCACCAGAAAGGAGCTGGGGTAGAAGGCAAATAATTTCCTCTGCTAAGAGAAGCAGCATAGTGGAGACTAATTGGCCCAAATATTACTGCTCAATTTCTCACTTAAACTCATTTAGTTAACAAGGGTCAAAGCCCGTTTTCATATTGAAAGGGTAGGATGACTTTTTATTAAGGCTTTACTTGTTTTATCATTGTTTCTACCAAAACAAAATCATGCTGTGTTTCTGTACAAAAAAATTGTGTTTCTGTATTAAACTAGCTGTCTGTGGAGGCCTGGTGTTCATTTTGCTTTGGTTTTAGTGCTGGTGTAAAATGGGTGCCAAAAATTTACATAGATTCAAAACTCAGGCACAGTTAGTATAGGAAAAAAAAAAAATCACCAAGGGCTATTAAACACGAAACTTGTGGCCCAGGACGTTTTGAGCCACAGACTGTTGGAAGATGAGTTAATACGTCAAGAAGGCATAACAAAAAGTTTGCCCAGCGCTCTTCCCTAAACATCCTCTCTCTCCAGAGAAGATTGAAATTATGGGGGTTAAAGCTGCATCTTAAAAGTTATTAGACAAAATATGTTTTAGTGTGGCTGCAAAAGGCAGTCCCTAGAAATCTGAAGGTTCCCAGCTTAGGCAGCCACCGACTTGCTGCTGCATCTTTAGCGATGTGTTTTTATGCTGGCGAGGTGCGCATGTAAGCAACAACAGGTTGTTGCTCCTTGCCTGCAAAACAGCAGTTGATTGAATACTTGCTGCAAGTATGTAGCAGTGCAAAGTGAAAAAACCCCAACCCAACAAGTTCCTGAAAATGAACTGTCCTAAAAAATGAAATTCCTCACGAATCAAACCTGCATGGGGCAGAGGAGCAGTCTGTCTGAGCTGGGGCAGCAGTAAGTTATTAAAACATGCTAACAGGACTGCAAGCAACCCATCACTCTTCTCAACTATAACGTGGGAAAAATGTCATAGTGAAGTTGAATTAATTGGTGCTGATTTCTGGCACCCTTTCTCTGAGCGGTGGGACTTTGCACCTCATTCAGTCGACTGAAACTGGTGTACTCCAAGTGGTGCTTCTCTGTGGCCTTGGTTTCCTTGGCTTCCTAGGATTCAAAATGCCCCTAAATTAATGCCCTAAATTAAAAATGCCCTTAAATATTCTAATTTTGCACTGTGTAAGGAGTGTTCCTAGGACTTCCAGGCTGGCCTCGCAGTCTCTCAGACAGAAGTGAGCCGATCTGTTTTCATTTTAGCTGGGTAAATGCACACAGGTAGTACTCGTGGTCTGATCCCATATTCTCCTTGCTGCTCCCGTTTGCCTGAAAAAAAGAATCACACAGATTCTCTCTGATGCATTAGGTACATCACAAGGCGTTGGTGGAGTCCGAATGCAAACAAAATCCAATGAAATAGTCTTTCCTCCTTCCCTATGCAGAGTGATGACTGGAACCAACGGAAAATTAACTGCAGGTGGCTCAAAATCACTGACACTTTATTGCCTGCTGATTTCTCATTGGAGCACCTCAGTCTCCTTTCATTTACACACATTTCCTCTTTTCCAATGGAAGGGGCACTTAGGAGCAAATAACTTTTCTGTAAATTGGGCCATATGTCTAGTCCTCAAGGGGCCCACAGTTTCAGCCCTCATCTAGAAATTTCAGAATAATTCAGAATGCGACAAACCCTGCGCTAGAAGTACTTTACTGCATATGTGAGAGCTTTTCCCTACAAATGGACTGACTACTTGAATTTGAAATCCTTTGCTCATCTGGAAAGTCTCCGATCCAGTATCTGACAGGAGAAATGTCTCTCCTATCCCAATCTCGAAAGACTTTCTTACTAGATCTTTTCCTGGAAAGCATGTCCAGCAGAGTGTCACAAGCCATCATTTTTCAGTCTAGCCAGCAGTCGCCCTTTTCGTTAACTTGGCTTTCAATAGATACTGTTTTAAGCGAATATGAAGCCCTCCTGCGATAGCAAAAAGTGCAGATGTAATAATATACATTGCAATATATTTTCAACCCACCAGAGCCATTTCCTCCTCTTTTGTTTCCTTTTATGACCCTGATGCCATTTGGAATAAACTTTAATTGGGTCATTTTGTCATCCGCTGAGCAGCCCCCATTAACAAACCTTTACAGCAGTAAGTGCTAGTAGCGGGATCTCTGTCACAGGCAGTTGCCACTTAGTGAAGTTTCACAAACATATCTTCATTATTTATGCATGCTGTGCTTTATTACAGACACCAGGTGTGAGCCAGGAACACTTCACTACACACAAGCAGCTAAAGAGGTCAGATGTCAGCGTTAAAGTAATAACGATAAAAAACTGAACAAGAGAGGTGTGTTCTCACGTCACTGTCGGTTGTCCCGTGCCTCGCGAGGCGCTGCAGTCATACTCCTGTTTTATAGTAATGTTTGAAGCGACAGATTCATCATGGCGTTGCTGGGAGAACACAAACATCCCTGGTTTCTGATGAACACAAAGGCAACATTTTGACCTTAAGGCTCGCTGTGTTTCAGTGTGAATATCTATGGAAGTACATATATGATGCACAAACAAAAGTATGTGTCTTATCCAGTGAGGGAGCAAGCTCATACTCTTGAGGAATTTGATTTCACACCATTTCTGGTGTAAATGTGTACATAGCAGTGGTATTATTTCTGGCTTAAGTTACTGTGAGGGTGATTAGCGTCAGGTTCTCTGTTCATGTATGCATATATGTATAATGATGAAAAAAATGTGACAGAAAAGTGTGTCTCTAAGCTGTAGAAAATACTACACGCAGAATGACTTTATCAGTCCGGATTGTTTCCACTGAAACCAAAGAAGTTATGAGAAATTTAGATCAATGCACGTAAATGAATCATGACCACAAGTTCCACGGGTGTCATTCTGGTTTTGTTAAAGTTGATGGGAAAACCAGAAATAAATTCCTATGGATTTTGGCAGAGGCAAAATCTAGCCTCAGATTTTAAAACTTAGCCAACCTACTACTTTAGAAATGCACAGAGGAGTTTTGAATTAGCTGTTACTTTTCTTCTGCGTTATCATATTGTAGTTGTAATATATGAAAGAATTACAAAATTTAATTAGGGAATGGTTCTTAGGTCATTGCAAAATTGGCACGCTAAACAGACAATAAATGTCTACTTTACTTTTAATTAAACAGCTTCCCCTTAAAGGTTTTTAATCACTAGTTTAGATAAGTGGGATTTGTAATGATTGTTAAGGAACTGTGGAGAGTGGCTGAAAACACGCACCTGCATGCAGTTAGAAGAGGGTATTATGAAAAATGTTGTTGAGACTGCAGGAAAGCTTTCCTTTATGCTTAATGTGTTGTTAGAATGATGGATAATGTCATAATTCTCACTGAAACTGGAAAGTCCTTTTACAGTAGCCTGTTAAAAGCCTTCTCGATGTTAAGCTTTAAAAAAGCCCTCCATCATTAATGCAGTCCATATTTGGAAAAGTGTGCTTACCAAGAAAGAGTGCAATGTAAAATATTCCAGCTCCACCAAGTGACAATGAAGCTAACATTTAAGAAATACAGGAGGAAAGAAAACATGAACTTGAAAATTATATTTTAAACTTTCAAACATTGGACTTTTCCTATGTTTTTTTTTCCTTTTTCTGTAAAAGCCCTGGTTATACATGTAATCACATCTCCTTGTATTTAGTCTCTGGGTTACTGCTGAAGTAGCCTAATTACAAGTGTTAAATCACGTATTTATCTGGTAGTTCTTACTTTTTTTGGCCACACATTTTATTTAGAGAGTGGTGAGATTTAAAAATCTTATGGGATACCAATTTCAAGAAAGCTTCAAGCATCTTGACTCACGCCTGTCTCTCTCGCACCACACCTCTTCTCATCCAGGCAGTATTTTGTATAGTGTTTTTTCCATGGACTTATATCCTGCCATTTAAAGCAATATGAAATAATGTGGAAAGACCCTCTGACAGGAAATTAGGAATGACATGTTTAAGATAAAGGGGTGCAGCCACTGAAACGGTGTCTGATGAAGATTTAGAGTGATGGCTAAACCACGTGAATTGTTTATCCATTCTGCCACACTATTGCTGCAAGCCAAGAGAGGTGTAATAATTTATTTGGAAAACCACAGTTTAGTACAGTGAGAAAAAGTAATCTACCACTGCTCTGACAGGCCAGGCAGATAGATATGAAAAAGAGAAACAGATCTATTTCTTGAGATGTAGGCAACAATTATGAATGAAGAGACAGCCACCTTAATATATGAGTTGCCATCTCTCAGCTGCTTCAGCAGATGGCCTACTTTGTGTGCTCTGCTCCAAGTTACTTGTTCGAAGGTTTGATATTTCTGAATATTATGCATCGTGAGACTTTTTACAGATCTGTGCACGTATATTAACTATCTTCTTGATTGTGGCAAGCCTGTTCTTCCAATGTTGACAGTTGCTTTCGCTGTAAAATAAGTTGGGAAGTCTAAGCTATTTAGCCACCACAGTAACATGACATTATTTTGATTGCCAGCATCTACCCCTGAATTTGCCATTCCTCTCCTGTCTCCCTTCTCCTCCGCGTTTCCTGTATTTTCCATCAAGTGGTCCAGGAGCTTTCAAGTACCTGCCTCCACACCCCGGGGGCTGGTGCCATCCCGCAGCTGTCCGAGGGAGGCTGCAGCCAGCGCAGCCCGAACGCGCTGCCGCTGCTTCACCGCTCTGCCGGCTGGATCTTTCTCGTGTCCATTAAAAATGAGAAGTGGGCTGAAATGCCAATTAGATAATGTCGACATTTGGCAAACGGAGCTGTCTGCCGGTTTGCAGGCAGTCTGGGCAGTGTCACAATGAATCCGTCAAGAGGCATCGAGTCTCCCCATGGGATTCAAAATCCAGCTGTCACTCAAAGCTACAGTATCTGGGATTTGGGTGTCAGGGTAGGTGGGGAGGGGGTTGATTTCCCTGTGGAAAGTGGGTGAAATGCCTTTCCTAGATTTCTATGGCATCCAATCGTCATCCACCAGCATAGGACCTGAAGTTACTACGTGAAGGAAAGGGTACAATGCATCTCCATGTGAAACTTCCTAGAAGTGCTCATACAAGATGCTAACTCAAACATTTGTAAAACGATAATGAGCTTGGATTTTCTGACTACTTCAAACATACAGTTTTGAAAAACTGCAGCATATCCCAAATTACAAGACTTTGTAATTTGCTCATGAGAGGTGTAAAAGCTGTTGCACCAAGGTAGAAGAGAATGGAGTGAAGGGCCCTCCTGGAGAGGACACATGCATCAATTCTCACCTCTTCTCTTGATTATGGAAAAACTAAGTACCAAAGTACCAAAGCACATGCTGACAAGTACATAACTTCACTTCATAAAAAAATGCAAATCTGTATGACATCAAAGAAAAGTTATTTTAAAACAAAGCATCATCCACTTTTTGCTATTTTTGCTTTCTGTTTTCATTAAAGTGTTTATGCAAATTTGCAAAACTCTCTAGTAGTTTCCTCAGAGGAGAGGGGGGAAAGGTAATATTTACCAAGTGCTTGGAGTTGTTGCGGCAAGTCTTGAATGGTTCTGTCCCCCTGTCTCAGAAAAGGAAAGGACTAAAACCATACTGATGAGTCTTAATCTTATTAGAGATCCATGTCTCAGCTGATCCTGTAACACTACAGACTGACTGCCATGAGTGACACTAGCTTGGGGATTAGGGCGTCAGAGGACCCAAGCGAGAAGCGGCATCCAGAATACGAGAAAGTAGATATTGGCCAGGGAAAATCCAGAATATTCAAATGTGATGGAGCAGTCATTCTGTGCAATCAGCCAAAGCCTTCTTGAAGATGACTCTATGTCCTGGTACTCTTGACAGCTGGGAGATGCACTGATGTCTTCTGCAAACACAGAAAAGCTTTGTGGCTGGCTTTTCATAACCTTGGAGCTTGTGGACTTATTTATACCCATGCAGAGTCCCCACACTGAAGTTTTTCACTCACTTAGACTTAGGATAACTTTTCATATTGAGTTTACACAGACACCAGCGAGGTAAGAAGAGGGAAGTGCACTGAGCATGTTGATACAAAGCATCATTTTTGAATCAAGCTTACATAGCAATTTAGTCTTTAAAACCACATAGGTAAGATTGCCATTTCAGACAGGTGGGTGTTCTGGCACCATTCTCCTGGCAGGATAGATGTGACACGTTGAAAGAGAAAACTAGTATTTGTTAAACATGAAAAAAACTACGAATGTTAAACACACAGTGCTTTAACATAGGTGTCAACATAGTAATTAAACCCATAATGTATGCTGCAAAAATCGGGTTAGGTTTTGGTTTTTTTTTTCCTGGTTTGAAATTCAGCATTCATTGAGGACTAAGATTTTCATTTCCCTCAGCAGGTTGTGTAAACAAGGAGAGATTGTGCTAGCAGACTCCTGAAGTATCAAGGGCCTGTTCTGCACACAAAGCTACAGAGTCAGCGGCAGAGCTCTGGCTAATACTCAAGATAAGACAGAGTGGTCCCTGGGCCTGCGGTGGGAAAGTGCCCTTATGACACTCAAGCCTGATGAGCTACATCAATTAATGCAAAACGGAGTTTCGAAAACGCAGACTTAGAAAAACAAAGCAACCACTTTCTCTTTCCCAAAGTCTACTACACAGTAATCTGAAAGTCTTTACATCTTAATTTCATACTGGCCAAGGAAAGCATTTCCTTGTGCTGAAGAAAAGCAGAAGTCTGTTCCTTGCAGTGTGATGCTGGAGAACAGTACTTGGAAGAAGGACGAGTCCGAAGAGATGCGGCTTCAAAATAATTTGGGGAGACAACCTTCCTCAAGGGAGGTGGGGGAAGGGGAAGAGTAATTTTGAGCCCATTGAAGCAGGCTCACTGGCACTGTGTGGTGTGGGAAGGGGGAAGGTCAGCACGGAGAGCTTGGGATGGTAACTGGAGAATTACACGGAAAGGCACATGTCAGACAGGTTCTGTTGGCCCGAAACCACTTGCTCTGAAGCACAGTCACTTCTCAGAAGAGTTGCAGCCATGTCCCTACTTTCCACAGCTTCTTGCTAGAAATGAGATAGAATACCGGGTGATCCTAGAAGGATCTGCGCCCTCGCAAGCTGCAGAGTCCCTCGTCCTTGTCGTGCTGCTGCCTAACCCCAGATGCTTTCCCCCCTACATCTGTAAAGCTATGGGACCCTTCGGCGTCTAACCCTTCCCCAGACACACTGCAGAGAGCAGGCAGAATAAGAGAGGAGCATTGCAAAGACTTCCTTCTCCATTTTTTCACTGACGTTGCTGCATCTTTTCTCCTACGCAGGACTTCCCTGGCTACCTCTTAACATTTTTGCATGCTAGTGTAAAGAAAAGAACCACTTGTACTTATATAAAGCAAAATTTAATACAAAAGCGAGCTCTCCTGAACCCATCCTACATGCAGGATTTCTACCCCCACCTTTCACGTGACATTGCTGTGCCACTTAGGGGAACATTTTTGGATGATAAGCTTAGCTATCTCCAAGGCCTGTTAAACAATATGGAAATCCCTAGGGCTATGTAAATGTAAACAATAACTGCAGACTCCTGCTTGGGGGGGGGGTTTATCCAGCTAGTTGTCTCCATGTTTTTAGCATCTCTATTACAGACTTGGGATGTGGAGGGAGATTGCCATATTGTTTGTTCCTCCATTAGTTGCCTCTGAAATAATCTAAAAGGGAGTCTGGTTTTTTTTTTTCTTCTAGTAAGTGCATGATCACAAGATAACTTTTTTATACTTACGTGTAAAATTTGGAGTAATTGCCCCAGTAGATAAAGTTACTCCCATGTGTAAGCGCTCGTTGGACCAGACCCCCAGTTTGAAGTTCCTTAAGGTGAAAAGCTGCAGTCTTCTGTAATGCAGCAATGCATCTGTCTTCCCTGCAGAAGCTATTTAGCAAGTGATTAGTCCATAGTGCGGTGTAATCACTGTTATTATTTGGAGAGGGGTGAAGGAAGAAATGTAAACAGCAGTTTACTTTTGTGGTGTCAGTGTTTTATCATATACTTAGTGCTTTACTTTATGCCCAATGGATGAAAACAGGCAAACAACCCAACAAAACACATCCCCACCAAATTCACTGGGCTTTAATTTCACATGTGCCGTCTAGACTGTTTGTTTGTAGACTTGGTTAATGCAAGAAAAGATGTTACCTCTTGCTCTGAACTCTGCAATTCCTAGGCAAAACCAAGTCCAATTTAGGGAAGCACTTTGTTAATAGATACTCGCTCTTACAAGAGATAATTTTAAAAAAGGTAATCTTATTTAAAAAATCACCTTCACGTCTACATACATAGTTAAATGCAACACTTGACAGTGAACTAATGGAAAGAGATCCGAGTGCATGGGAGTGGGGGACAAGCCATCATTTTTTTATTTAATTTGCACTTTTGATGACACTTTCTGTATGATTAGTGGCACTATACCCTCTGACTATTCAGGTAAACGTTTTCCCTTGTTGTGTGCTCGGAATTAAACACTAAACATCACTGGAGAAGGAAAAATTAATTCCTTAGGAATGGGGAAAAGGTGGTTGCAGAAACTGTCAGGAGATTCATGTTGAGACATAAAATCTGAAACAGATTTTAACTGTATAACTGTATTTTGAAATTGACGGTGTGGTAGATTTAAGCCCTCCTTTTCGCACTGCTTACTCATCATTTTGGTGGCGGTCCATGTAGTTCTTCGTGCTCCCTGGTTCTTACAACACTGAAGGTTTATTATCAACCTCCAGTATTAGTTTTTCTTTATAAAGTTCATCACCACAATCGACAGAAAACAAAGTGCATATAAAACTGAACACCATGGTTAAGTATTTTCCTGTAATGCTTTAAACCTTGTGTTTAAATGTTTTAAGGGTAATTGGTAAGCACATTTAAAAATTATTACACTAGTGAACAGCACAAGCAATTATTACATTCTATCAGTCACTCAAATAGAGGGATTAATCTATGAAAAAGATTAATTTCCCGTATCCTGGAAATGAAATTTTTTTTTTCAGCAATTATCAATAGTATCAGATGGGTCTCTTCCATTACATTTTAAGGAGAAATCTTTACTTATATTAGCAGACAATTGTGATTATGGAAGACAGGCATGATTATGTCACTGTTGTTACTGAATGAATAGATGCCCTTCTACAATACTCATTTTTAGTCATCACGATGCAACCATCTTGCACTTGGTAATATCAGTATTTATAACTGTAACACAGATACAAGGAAATCTTTTGAAAGGGTAAGTCCCCGAGAGCACAGACTCTGTCCTTCTCTGTGTTTTGCTGAGTTCAGTGCAATGAAAGCACTTAATAAATAATGGTTAATCCAAGATAGCTGCTGACCATTTCAGAGTTTTGATATTTGTATCCATTACTTAGCTGTTTTTCTATTTTCCTAATGAAAACTATCAGTTTGCAGAACGATTCTCAGAAAGGGATACTTTCTGTGCCCCCTTTGCAAAAAATGGTCTTCCTTTAACTGGCCATTTCAGTTGATAATTTTGCCTATAAGTCAAAATACAGTGTTCTCAGTAACTCTTTTACCAATGCCAAATGAAAAGCAAAACAAAATACACATTACAATAGCTATCTGTATACTCTGATGGCTTAACAAATCCTCACTAGGCATCTGAATGTGGAGAAAATAAAGAGAAAAAAGAAAGAATAAGGTTGGGACCTGATAAGCAGTAGTTTTAATAACCTGATTTATGGCAAGTGAAAGAATACATAGGTATTCTTTCTGCTGCTGGTTCATGCAGAATACTATTATTCTGGATGTTAATTGAAATACTGTGTTTTTTCTCTTGCCGTAATAAAAGAAAAAAAATTGCAGCTAAAAGGAGCACATAGCTTTATTAATTCCTCAGCTGAAAATAATAACAATGGATACATAAAGTAGTATATACATCCATACACCCCCCCCATCCCTTTGTATCCACACATACAGAAAATAAGTATTTCTCTAGTAATAGCAGATACAGAGTCCACAATTTCTAGAGCTACATATAAATTTTCTTTATAATTATATTTAGGATGTCTTTATGTAGAAAGGGATAGTAATAGACAAAAGTGATAAATTCTCCTGTTACTAATGCTAGAGTTTGCGTTTCTGCCTGAGCAGTTAGGAAAAGCAAATGTTATTGATGTGTTAAAAGGAAATACTTGTTAATAACTAGATAATTTTAAGATGTTGGGTTCATACCATCTGTTAATCTTAGTTGTGATTAAAGAGGTAATCCTAATGCCCATTATTCCTAATGACAAGACCAAGCAGGCTTAAAGCATTAGCCGTCGGAGGCCAAAGAGAAGAAGCAATGAAGGATATCAGCAATCTTAGCCACAATTGAGGAATTGGCCCGTCCTCTACACAACAAAAGTGATACAAAAGAATTACACCCTCACTAAAGTCTATTTCCTCGTATAATCACACAAAATGATTTTTCTTAAATATGATAATAAATCACAGCAAAAAATCAATGTGGCAGGGCCCAACTGCTATGGCCTGATAACGCATCAATCAATATTTAGTATTTAGATTTTAATTAATACATAGCAAAGCAGAGGCCTTTTAAGAGAGAAATATTATCTCAGATAAAAAATCCTGCACTGTTAGCATGCAAAAGTTGTTGCTCATATCTGTCATTGATCAATCTGCTGGAGTTGTGATTAAAAACCCTTGAAAATATCAGACAAGAGCATAAACCAGACTGAGCCAAAGAGAGGATGTCGTAGGCATCTCAGTCTGCACAGCCGCTAACATGGGGTGCCGGGAGAACCCGAGGCAGAGGATCGCACGGTGTCAGCTAAGCACAAAATCCATCCTTCCCGCACTGCCGAGCCATAGTCTAACAAATGTGTGACACTTAGGGTGCTCGAGCGCCAGAAAAAGGTATGTGCGTTGTTGGGCTGAGGACAGAACTTGCACCTCCCGACAGCGAGCCCTCTTGCCCCTGCCCTGGATTCACCCCAGGTCACAGCTGCTTACGGGACTTAAAGAAATTGCATGATCACAAATTATTTTAATGTCGTCTCTCTTTTTTTTTTTTTTTTTTTTTCCTGACCAAAGATGATGTCCGGGGATTTATCCTAGCCTGTTCGCTGCCTGATTACACTGAAGACAGATGAACAGGATTAGAAAACATAAAGCAAGAAACATTTTCACAGTCCACCTCTCTCTTCTTGATCATTTCTGGAAAACACTCTGGACTCAGTCCCCATATTTGATTTTGGTGGAGATGATCTCATTTTCACAATTCTTAAAGAAAAGAAAAGAAGAGAAAGAAAAGAAGAGAAAGTAAAGAAGAGAAAAGAAGAGAAAAGAAAAGAAAA
>JAVJGG010000030.1:24733685-24792981 GCA_035590195.1 Aviceda cuculoides | reverse complement strand
AAGAAAAGAAAAGAAAAGAAAAGAAAAGAAAAGAAAAGAAAAGAAAAGAAAAGAAAAGAAAAGAAAAGAAAGAAAAGGAAAAAAAATATCGATGCTTATTCTGAACACAGTTCAGCTCCTATTGAAGCCACTAGCAAATGTCTCCAGACTTCAGTGGCTGTAGCACCAGGCTGATGATCCAGTCTTTATATATTGGTTTTGTTTTCCTCAGGACAGATTCCAAGGCAGTGTAATTGAAATGGTAATAATGGGAGGTTTTAACATCAGCTGACATTTTCCAAACAAGAGCCTGCATTTGGCCTGAGTTTACTTTTCTTGTATATAATTTATGAACAACTGAATCACTAGGAAAGAACTGGGTGTTTTCTTTTTTTAAAAAAATAAAAATCTCAGAATAAGCATGTAAAGAACACCAGAGGAGCCATTTGACCCTACAGCTCAGTTTACCTCACAGCTTTTAGAGACATGAACTACTTTGAATTTCCAAACTGAATTCTTCAGAGAAAAACAAAGAAAAAATATTACTGGTTTTTTAACCCATGAACCTGTCAATTCATGTATGTGAAATAGTTCAGAAAAATAAGCGCAAATAGTTTATAATACTTTAACCAGTTACTTCACAGAATTTGTATAAATTATGCAACGATGGTACATAGGTCAAATTCATACATGGTGCAGGTAGAGCTATTTCTTGATTCAGCAGTATATTAAAGGAAGGTTATTCTTTGGGTGTAAATTGACCATCAGTCAGAGCGTAGCTACATCCAGCTGTGTCAAGGCAGTGCAACCTGCCTCAGCGAAGCCTTCGGTGAGGGTAAAATGAATATAACTTATTCAGCTGGTGGGATGTGGAGCATAGCTGGAAAAGCAAATGTCATGTGGACGGTTTCCTCCCCTTGTCTGCTGGCAAATAAATTCTGCTTGTTCTGTGTACTTAGTATTTGGTGCAAGTTATGCAAGCTCGTGCCTGGTAGGCGAGATGTAATAAAAGCATGCGAGGGAGCAATGTCATCGCAAGCACTTGACCTTCCCCTCCGGCAACATGGAAGCTGTATATTTTGTGGCAAGCATTGCGATTGTCTTTATGGTGGTGTCTGCTATTCTGGGTTTTCTTGCTGCTGTATTCAAGCATTAAAGCTCTTAAAAAGACCATATGTCCCAACCTGCTCTGTCCTCTTGGATGAGGGTGCATTCATCCCTTAATTTGGATATTTGGGTTTCCACGGCTTCTCACCATAATCAGGTCTTTGTTCTCCTATCTTGTTTATTCCTGTAATCTGCCACTGGATGAGCTTCTGCTACCTCCTGTAACCTCAAAGCTTCGGAAATATGTGGGAAAAGAAATTGATCAGAAAGAAACAATTTTGACGACCTCAGTATGAGATGTTTCTTAAACAGGATGTGGAAGTATCTGGAGGTTGATAAGGATTATAAATCCAATATAATGCTCCAGTCCTTCAATTACAAATTGGCATAACCTGCCAGTTTTCTTTGGGTCTGTAAAAATGGTGAAGTTTATACGAAAGCAGGACAGAAGCAGCAAAAGCTACCCATGTGAAAGTTGCTATTCCTGGTTTTTTAGGTGGCTGTATGGACTGGTAAACATTTCTATATTCAGTTTATTCCCGCATACAGAGTGAGAACAAAAGCCATACACTGCACTCCCTCAGGAGGGCTGGACTTCACTCTTCTAATCTGACCACAAAAGCAATTACAACTTGAAGTTTATCTGTGATCTTTGTGTTAGGAAAATAGGGGGGGGGGAACAATTTACACACATCCCATCTTCTGATGCTTTCCTTTCCACACATATAAGAAAACCACCTCACCTATCTTCTGCCACCAATACCAGGCCAGCTTCTGAACTGGCCTTGCTACGAGCTGTGAAAAATTCTATATTGCGTCATGTTTCAAAACCCCCTCCAACGAGGCTAGTAAAGCACGTCCTGCCCTTTGAAGCATGAGGGACTCCCCCCGAAGTTCACAATGAAGCTATGGGTCCCACAAGCAGCTGCAAGGCCACGCAGGGACCGCTCCTCCAAACTCCAGGATTAAGAGAACTTCTCCCCGGTTCTTTTCCTTCTAGCGTTATCCTCATTATTTACTGACTGACTCTTCCCACCAGTCTCAGGCTTCACTTCCTCTAGCCCAGACATCTTATAATACACTGGAAGAAGATGAAGGAATTAGTTAATTCCCCAGAGCTGGCCCAGCCCCACCAACCTGCAAATTCCTATATACAAGCTGGCAACTGTGATCTTTCCTCTAAGCCAGCGAGAGGATTAACTCCTTCCCTACTTTAGTTTGCAGCTCATTCACAAGCTGTTCACTTTGTACACCCAGTATTTGATATCTGAAGTGCTTGGATTGGACACAATGGGTCACGTCAGCATGGTTTTCGTTCCCAACTTAGTTCATCTAATTAAATCCTAAGCAAAAATAACCACAGATATATTTTTGCTGAATGTGCCGCAAAGGAACTGGCCATTTCCAAGAAGCGCTTTTTTGGTGAATGTTTCAGTAAACCTATTTGCTAGGCCAAACACAGAGATGACATGAATGCAGACATGGCAAACTTATGTAAAAGGAGATTTGAACTTCTGGGAGGGTCATTTTTCTCAGGTTCTGATAAGTACTATTGATGGGGGCAAGCACCAAGCCAAATTACAGCTGCAGGTGAATGCCAGATTAACAGGGACTACAAATGCAAAGCTGTAGATGACGTATTTTCTTACTTTTAAAAAGCTTGAATGTTTAGACTTGCCTGATTTTCTATGATACGAGCTGATACTTAAATACCAACAGCTGCACTCCATTCTCACAAAGAAAATCCTGCGTGGGGCCTCAAGGTTAATTATCAGTGCCACCTCTTTGTGAACTAAGGCTCCTCGACCGTTATCTTTCAGACCTATCTGCCAGTTCTAGCCTACAAAAGCCTTTCTAATTTGGCCGTCACTGTGACACTAGAGTGCCGATCAGTCGACAGCTCCCTAGACCAGACCTCTCTAACTAGCTGCACGTGGACCAAGTCCCGCTCGTGAAGCACCATTTGCAAGTCCACCAGCAGCACTGGCCCATTCCTGCCCTCCGGCCGCACTGCCGGCAGGACATGGAGGAGGAAGCTTGGGTGGGAAGTTTGTTCTCTAAAGGACACGGCGCCTGGACAAGACCCAAGCAGGGGTTGGACTATGGCATGGGGTGTGAGCTCCAAAAGGCGTATCCCTGCTGGGGTGTGCCAGGACTGGGATGTCACATAGCTTCAGCTATGGTCAGTGATGGTCTCTCCACGGCTCCTGTACGGAACGGCCTTACACAGGGAGGTGGCCAGGCCTCCCCCTGCCAGCTTGAGGGCAGAAGGGGGATAGGGTCACATCGTGTCCCCGGATCCCCACTGAATGGCTGATGTTCGTGTCGACGGAGGTGGTCTGTGGGGACTAGTCTCCCACCCCCATGGCTGGAGTAAGTCTACGCAGGACAACTCTGACATGAAACGAAGCTGAGGCTTGGAGGATTGCAATGTTTCTTTCTTGCTGCCCTTCCCAGCTAATCAGAGAAGCCGACTGCTTCCCAATTTTATGTTGTTTCCCCCTTCTGAAACAGGGGAAGAATCCTGTTCTAAGTTTACCTACATGAGAGTATTTCTCTTTTCTTCTTCAGGAGATATCCTTTAAAGCTCTAGTGTAGGTTCCTGCAGTTCTCCTTTTAGAGAAAAGCAGTGTTTACTCTGACTTTATCACTGTATGATTTCTCACTCTTTCTGAAGAGGTCCCCCTATGACAGCAAGTTTTTGAAGATGCTGGTATGCAAATGCCACTGCTGCAATCATGTTGAAAGAAAAAAAAAAAAAAAGGAAAGTTGACTCATGGTCACTAAAAGCACAACTTTGCACGATAGGGTAACAATTTTGAAAGGAAGAGTTTCAAGTTGTTGAAGTAACTGATTTTTAACCCTGATGAAACACTAGAAACAGCTCTTTCCAGCAATGGTAGTCATAATCCTTTTTCGTTGGCTGTAGAGGACCTCTGACACAAGTCGGAACAATTAAAAAAATTTTTTTATGCCACTTTTGGCAACTTTGCAAGAAAAAGATCATATTTTCAGATTTTTTTCCAGAAGTTTAAATTTGTTGAAGTTTTTCAAAACGTAAAATTCCTTTGGGTTGATCTAATCCAGGGACATATGTGAAGTATTTAAAATTGCCTGCCATCTTTCATCCAGGGAAATTTAACATTTCTCTTTCCCAGACATCGACATGTTTTCAAAGTCTCTAGAAGTTTTTTTGGGATAAACACATTGATCCGCCCCCCCCTCCCCCCCAAAACAAGTGGTCAGGTGTCCATTTATTCCAATGGAGCACCATATTCACGTTAGCACCAAATTTGTCCTATTGAATGGGTTTAACCTAAAGAGGAGGCGGACTTCTTGGGCGCAGCGATGGGGTGTCAAGTTGTGAGCTCATTCAATCTGGCGGGGTATGGGCTGAGTGAGGCTGGCCAGGGCTTTGAGAGGAGATTGTCGGGATAACGGAACAGGATACTGCTGGAACGGCTGTTATCTATGACGCAAGCGTCGCTTTCCCTCCTATGTAAAGACATAGCGACTCTGTTAGATTTGCCACTTCTTGGTTAGACATAAACCAGAGGTCTGTCTGACTGCTCGTGGCCAGGGGAGAGCCCAAGGCTCGTCACCTTGCTTGCATTTTTTTTTTTTTCAGATAATATGCATCACTTCATCTTTTCCCTAAGCTTCATTGCAAATGTTCTTCTTTGCCTTCCCTTTAGCTGGATTGCAGCTCATCCTTTCTCAGGATTTGTCTCAAAAAGGTGGGATCAACTGCTCTCCCTCCATTTCTGACACCTGTACGGGCAGCCAGGGAAATGTACGGTGCAGAAAGAGCTGAGAGAAGTGGTGCTGGTGGGGGTGGGCGTCAGAAAGGGGGAGCGGAGAAAGCAGGCAAGAAGGAAGACAGTGAAAAGATTGCGAGAAATACAAGAAGATTCGCAAGCAGTGGGGACAGTGCCTTTTTCAGCCAGTCCCACTAGCTGGCTGTCACGCAGCAACATATCATCATGACAACTTGTCAGGGATACAAGCGAAATATTTGATTATAAACAAAGATGAGTGATCTCTTTAGTGTCAGGCTTTGTAAAATCAACATGTTACATTATAAAGCCCAAATGCTGAGTCTATCTTGACAGCACCCCTGTAGCTTCTGCTGTGCTTGGAGAGCTGCTCTGACTACAGATGCTCAGTAGATATTCTTGTGATATTTACTACCAAAAGCTTATGACTGAAAGCTCTGTGAACTGCCACGTTCTGAATTTAGGAATAACACTCATTTTTTTTTCATGTATTTTTACAAGCTTGTGTTGGCCCTGCATGAGTTTTTGCAACTATCCTATTGAAAAAGCTTTGCAATTCCTTTTGTGGAAGCAGGATTTAGCTTTGTACAGGGAGATAACTTACAGTTGAAGAGGTACATTTTGCCATATCTGGGAAAGTCCATATGTCCAAATTATACACTTCTGAAAAATTATATTTGTCCATGCCTACTGGTATGCTTGTCATATTCTGGCATAGATTCTTTGAAGATACCATCTCTAACAGCTTTCTTTTCAATAGTAAATAAAGTAAATAAATATTCCACATTTTTAAGTCTATTTTCCTGCTGTATCATTCTTGTTATCTGGTACTTGATACAGGAAAATAAACTTATGATAATAACAGGAAAGAAGTTCCTATGCTGATAGGCAGCTCTGGGGATAAATATACAAAGAAGGGGAACATATATTCATGCTACGATATATGCTTACATGCTAATTTAATACATGATGGCTTTTTATTCTAGCAATATCATTTGTGCTGCCATAGTTAGAAGTCTGTGCCAGCATTTTCATTACAAATCCACTGTTCAGAAGGGATTTACAACTTCACTCTAAACATTGCTCTGGAATGAAACTTGGCAAATGGGTCTCAGCCCAGGAGCAATTTTTCTACCCATCCATTTGACTGTTAAGTTATAGTGGCATAAAAATATAGTTGTACTACTTGAATAACTTAAAATGGCTTTGAATTAAAAAAAATGAAATAAGTTTATGGCATGGTGTAATTACTTGTGGTATTCAGAAGAAACAACACAACAGATGAAAGCAAAAATAGCTAAGATATTGTAGGAGAGAAACAGGGTATTCTAACAATGCATTTTCTCCAAGATTGTTAATAAAAATCAGATTATATGCACAATTAATTGCAGTCCTGCTTCAGTTGCCTTCACCAGACAGTGCCTCACATCATGGGGAAAGGTGCTAAAACCAGAGGGGACCTCTTAAAGACGCTGCTCTGCCAGGGTAAGTATGGCAGAGCTGTCCCCGACCAGTTAGCCAACGCTCTGCAATAGCTCCTACCAAGTTTCTACCAGCTAGAAAGCCAGTTGGTAGGGAGCCTGCAGGCAATGAATTGCATTTGGAGACATTTCTTTGCCTGCTATGGGTCACGGGCTCCCCCAGATTTGTGCACCAAAGCGAGCTGCACTCTTTCCATGCTTGACCTGCAGCGAGGAGCATCGCGGTGAAGATGCTTTTGGTTTCTCGGTAGGGCGAAGTGTTGGTTTCCAGCTGGCTGTGAGTGGCCGAGGAGGAGCTGTGCTGTAGGGCAGGGGATGGGGAGTGAGGGCAAAGGCAGCTCCCCAGAATGGAACTGAACCAGAGGTGAAATGCAAAGATAAACCATGGGGAAAAATTAACCTGAAAAGAAAGAAAGGAAGAGAAAGAGGTTAGTGAGACACTGCGACCACTGGAGGAAAAAACGCTGAGTTTCTTCAGTTCGAGCTCTGCAGCCCTCGCTCCGGCAGAGCTCTCAAGAGTTTTGTGGGATTTAGACCAAGCAGGAGGAGCACCCACAAAGCACCAGTTCAAGTCTCAATGATGCCCTGCTTGCGCTGTGCTCCTTTCCCTGCTTATCTGGAAGCCCCATTCATACTAGCGAGAAATGTGTGAGTTACAAGGCACACAGAGAACATACTCTTTGTGGAGAAAATAAGTCAGAATAAAACTGAAAGACAATCCTCCAGTCTTCTGTATGAGGAGAGAATGAAAAGATTAGAACTCTTCCACTGGAAAAAGAGGTGGCTGGGGATGGAGAAATGGGATGTGATAGTCCTATATGGAATAATGAAAGACAGGGAAAAAGTTAGTAAGTGATAATTATCCACTGTTCCAGACAGAAAGGGGATTAGAGTACAGTCCTTTAGGTTACATCAATAAGCTTAAAACTAAACAAAGATGTATGTTGGTTGGGTAAAAATCCACTACCTTGTGGACATTGCAGCTGCGCAGCAGAGAGTCGAGCCCCTCATTGTGCAACTCAGGGAGGTGGATGGAATCTCTGATGGAGAAAGTCCCAAATCTCCACGCTGGGGTGAGGCTTAAGAGCTTTTGCCATGGATTTTTTACACTCCTATACTCTTTCCCCAAGTTCTCGCTGTTGGCCCCTGTGCATGGTGTGGTCACATATAGGCTATAGTATCCCAGACAAACATTAGGTGTGGCCCAGTGCACTTGCTCGTAAGTTCCTAACAAACACTGCCCAAGTGCACAGCTAGAATTATTTTATATTTTCCATGTCACATGTTTTGAGGACCAGTGCCTGCATATGTGTGCACATAACCTCCTTTAGGTACCTAAATATTAATGAAAATTGTATTTGGAAACAGGATCATGTTACAAGACATTGCATGATTAAAATTGAATACTGAAAAAATCAGAGCCACAAATGCAGCAGAAACCCTGTGAAAGCTTCAGCATGAAGTCCGAGAATCTCAAGCCATGTGTTTTTACCATACATCGCTTGAGAGGGCTGGAATATGTTATTTTAGTGAGGAATAGCTCGTTCAGTGTGTAGACCTCAGGCAAAAGTAGCCCAAGAAGGCTCATGAGCTCAGCACCGTCGTGTGTCGCGGTGGGGGTGCAACGCAAGGAGGGAGAAAGGGATCAAAAGCGGCAGAAACAAGACCTCGGAGCCGCTCCGCGATCCTCCTCAGATGTGCTGTGTGCCTGGTGCTCATATCATGGGGCAGGCGTGGGGCAGAGGAGGGGTGGGGAAGAGTCCGGAATTGTGTACGAGCCCGGAAAGAGAAAAGTGAAGGTGTAATGGCAGCGGTGAACAGGGAGGGGAGAAAGAGGAGGAAAAAGAAAGGGCTTCCCTGGAGGGAAGGGCAATCTTAGCTGGTAGGTGGAAAAAAAAAAAAAAAAATTCCAGACACTTACTTCTCCTCCCCAGGTTGTTTTTCTGTGTGGCCCGGTGAGGATGTGGTCAGTGCGATGGGAACTGCCTCGGACAGTGCTTTTTTCTTTTCTTTCTATTTTTTTTAACGTGTTCGTATTGCCACAGACTTATTTGGTTTTGGGGCACACTGGCAGGTTTCCTTCAGAAAGTTTTGTTTAGTGCCTTCAGAGGACTGGATCAGTACTGTGGGTTTAGGGATAAAGAACCAAAGAAGCCGGCAGTTTTCCCCGGCAGCACAGCCTTGCACTCAGCCTCTCTCTCTTGGTGGCATGCACAGGCACCAAAACCTAAGGGTCAAGCCTCTTGCATGAATTATTAACCTTATGTAGCTCACCAGATGCAGGTCATTTTAAGCACAAGACAGAAACTGCCATAATGCACCAAGTTCAAATACCCAGAAGGGTGGACACAGAAAAATCCTGATCCAGGCATTTACTGTTCCGCCATTAGCTTTCTTGAAGCTAGGATTTCTCCTAAATTATTACGAGAGCAGCCTTCTTGTACAGACACTCTGAAGTTTTCACGTTATGGCATTTTGATTGTGAAACAATGTGAGGTCTCACTTCACCCTTGACATACCTCCTCCCAAAGTCAACGCATCCATGCACGTTTGCCTTTGAGAGCAGAATTTAACTTCCCATGTATTTGGTCTATGAATCCTGCTACTGCCGGATCTCTCTGCTGCCTGCTTTGTCTCTCAGTTCTCTAATACATTTTTAGACATTGATTGGAAATTGTTAAGCCATGTCTAGACCTGAAAAAAACAACATGAAAAGGTAACAAGCCTGATCGTCAAATGGTATTTTAAGTGCTGATTTACACTGGCTAAAATCTAGCCTGACAGGGAATGACATATTGAAAATTAAATACAATGCAGTAATTTTGATCTTGGTTGTATAAATCTCACCATAATATAACGTTTATTTCCACAACATTTCGTGCATACAAATACACTAGCAAATTCAAAATCTACCCATCTGAAAGGAAATATTTGTTATAAACACAGGCTGATGTCTACTCCTATCTATTTCTCGCACATATGCATACAGATAAATGCGCACACATATACCGTATATGTACTCATTCTCTAGGTAATCAGAGACACAGATAAAATAAAGCTTCTAGAGTGACAGACATTCTGCAGACAGGGTTGTTAGTTTATGTAGGCTATAGGCAGAGTCGACTGGAAAATTTTGATCACTTTAATTTACTATATCCAGCATGCCTGCTGTACTCGTCCAGCACTTTTATCAAGCCCTGTGAGGTGGTATTGATTTTTTTATTTTCTATGTAGGATAAGAAGACAGAGAGTTAGGAGCAAGAGTGAATGAAGAACTTTCCTCAGATTACTGCTATTCTCTAGCTTATTGCATCCTGTCGTTTGTAGTTTCAGATGATGTCCAGTATGTCAGGGTTGCTTGAAGCAATAAACAGGGTGAATAACAATGGAAAGGCTAGATGAGAAAGATTGAAAAAGGAGAAAGAGGCAGCAAAGAAAGTAAGAAAGTGAATGTGAGAAATAGGAAAAAGGGGGAAAAAAAAAGCAGAGGTTGAGAAAAAGTGTCCTAGGTGTAGAGATCTTGATAACAGCATTCCTTTAAAGAAACTGTAACCAGCCATGACAGTTTTTCAACCAACAGCTACGCATAAAACCTATAGAATTGTGAAGGAGTAGAACTAGTGGCTTCTGGGCGTTACTATTTCTCTACAAGAAAAAGCCAGAAAAATAGAGAAATATTTAAGGTAGATATTAATTTCATTTTCCTTTCCTCAATGATTCCCAAGTTACGATGAAAGGATAAATCTGCCTTTTGCCTCCGGTTTAAGGTGTGGTCCTAAGAACAAGCAGTACCACGCAGAGTTTGAATCTTCCCTTGACCTTCCTCCTACCCCAGACTATCGCTTTTCCAAGAGAGGATTCAAGTCTTTTGCTTATTCTCTTGGGTACCCTCGCCGTGGCACTGTAACCTCTAGCGCAGCAGGTAAAAGGGGACGATTCGGGCCGGCGGATAAAAGCCGCCGTGGAACCCAGACGGGTCCCTGTCGGTGTATGCGAGGGGCTGGGGGCAGGCGGGGGGGGGGTCGGGCTCTCTCCGCCAAAGCAGATTTCGTGGTCTAGAAATGCAGACCCCAGAGGCAGATTTTGTCCCGCGCTGTCGAAGACTGTCTTAGAAGTAAAATCTTACAGCAAATGTTAATTAGGCTTTCCCTTGGCTGTGGGTGGATAGTGACTTCCGAAGGGAGGTGCGATTCTGTCCCACGAGATTGTTTAGTCTCGTAGCTTTCATCCTGGAACTCCGTGGTATAGTTGCTGCAAAGGGTGGTTTCTGTAACGTCCAGCACACCCAAAGTCTGTTCGTTAAACCGGGGCGGGCACTCACCGCTGCTGGCTCGTAGGGAAAATGGCCTTACAGAAATACAGCGAGTAACTCTGCAGCCTTGTTGGTGTGAGTAATCCTGACTCACAGAAATAGATTCCCTGAAGTCACTTAAAAAGCTTTTGGTTTTCTGTGTAATGGCTATTACTGATTAAAATCTTGTTGTCCGTTAATCTACCTTACAGCGTTTACATGGGGCCAGTCGGCCTTAAAGGCATCCGGAGACATTAGAGGAAAAGATCCCTTTTCCAGGGGAAGCGCAAAGCAAGGAAAAGGTGGGCAGCCCCATCCGATGCCTTTTCTGTATTCCCGTTAGGGGATGGGGAGGAGATGTTAAGGCATCCTGGGGATGGAGGGGCTCCACGGCCTCGCTCTGCCCATTTCTTCATGAGGAGAAGACTTTATTCCTGCACAGCCCTAACTCAGGCTGGGGCATGAACGTGGTGACCCCAGCAGGACTCTGAAGCCCCTCTTGTCCACTCCTGTCACGGACCTGGAAATGAAATGTCAGACAAGGATATGAGGAGAAATAGACTGTTAACAAGCTTTTCCTGATTCTTTCTACTTGGTAGCACAAATTTGTTTCATTACTTCAATCAAAGTCATTTGCTTTAGTCATATCTTAGTTGTAAATACAGAAGTTGTGTTGTTTATTTGGCTTTAACTTCAGAGCATCTCCAGTGAATCTGGCAGAAACATCAGTGCAAAGCAAACCCCAGTAAGGAACAGAATTGCAGCTTTCTGTAGGCAGATTATGCCCCAGAAATTCACTGTTGCCAGAAATATCACTTGGCCAATGGTACCACAATTGAAGCGTAAGGCTGTGTAACCACTGCCGCCTCGACTCGTGTTGATTATGACTTCTGGGCTAAAAATTGCACCCACAAAAGACTGTGATAGCTCAAATGTAGATTGACTTGAATTCAGACTTTGTAGAAATAGTTTTTTTCCTTCTCTTTAAAAAAAAAAAATCCCAACCAAAACCCAAACCACAAAACAGAAGCAAGAATCTATTCTTTCTTGCTGGAACAGTTTCCAACGTAGTGAAAGATTGTTTACAATTTAGTATTGTAAGTACCATATCAGTGAGACCCAGGAAATCAAACTGACTGATAATGGGAAATTTTCTTTCCAGGTTTTCATTTTCCGAATGGAGAACATCTCAGAAGTTAGAAAGTACAGAAAAGTCAATTGCGGTTAGAAAGTGTAATAAATATCCTTGTCCCAGTAATACCTCCAATTACCCATGACCTAATATTTTAAATGTAAAACCTGTCCTTTTAGCCTCTTTTTCATCTAGCATTAAAACATCAAAGATTCATGAATCTCCATTCAGATTCCGAATGGCTGCCTGGTTCAGCATATTTATCATCTTCAGCTTTTGCTGGTTTTGATGACTCGAGGGGTAACGGTTGTGCAAATGTATAGGAATGGCTGCTCTGATGGGGCTCTGTGCTGTAGGAAGCTGAATACGCGCAGGGATCTGAGCATCTTCTGGGCTGCAGCAGGCAAGCCCAGCTCCTTGCAGGATATATCCTCTGACATGAATAATTTGCTCGTGAGTAAGAGATTGCTTGCGAGAGAGAATTCCCAGCCCACTGCTTGTAGCTCCCTTTGCTTGCTCGTGTTTTATATGCAAACTTCAGTCAATCAGAGTGTCATAAAAAATACTGTGTGACATTTGTGACCGATGCCCGAAATGGTAAAAACTCTTCCTCACTGAAGGGAATTTCCTTATCCAACTTTGTAATGGATATTCACAAAATAGGTTTTATTTTCAAATAAGTGGTAAACCAAAACCACCTGACTGAGTCAGTGGGATAATGTAGACACAATTAATAATTCAATCTCCTCTCACTACTGGACAACCATGAAATTCAGCACTAAATAGTTGATTTTAACTTGGCACACTTTTTTTTTTTTTTTTTTTGGTACTGCTGGAATTTGGGGTGAGGGGAAGAAGACGACCAGTTTTATATCACTGTTGTATGACAGTCATTTTGACTTTCTCTTCTTTTTGCTGAATTTGAAGTTCATTAACATGGTTTATTTGTGTACTCATTAAAAAAGTGCGAAGCAAGAAGATGAGTGAAAAAAATTCTCTGCCAGTGACAGAAACCACATAAACCTACCATCCCAGAAAAACCTCTGGTTTTACATGGGTGTCAAAGAGGAGACCTTGGCACAGATTGGGAATTACATTTACATCTGTTTTGTCAGTTCTCACATAAGCAGCTTTTAAATCCCCTACAATGTGAAAGTGTTCAGTAAGTATCCTTCCACTGTCCAACATTTCACTAGGTAAGTCCCTTTCCCCGTTGAGTATCTAACATTTTTATGTGTAGGGAGCAGAGGCAGCCAGAGGCACGGGCAAGCTACAGCAAGGCGCTTAATTTCGGTGGTTGAAGCCAGGCGTGTGTCTCTCTCTTGCGTGCTCGCATAGGATTTTTTGGTCAGAAAGGCCAGTTCTCCCGACTTTGCCTTCCACAGGAAGGATACATTGACCGTGGTGGGTGCCCGTGTGTTGTTAGAGGGGTGACAGCGGTACTCAAGGAGGGGAAATACCCCCAGGGTTAGAAATACTCAAAGACATTCAGAATGCCCAAATAGTACATACAGCAACTGCTGCTGCTTTATCGACAAGTCACAGGCTGGAGCTCTTGTTGACCTGTATGATGGGCAGAAATTCTTTTTCGTGAAGGATTGCAAGCTTCTGCCATTTAATCAAGGTTTCTAATTCGGAATGAAGCATCAGTACTTTGAATTGATTGACTTTTTTATTATTATTATTCTTTTCAAGTCAATTACATTTTAAGTTATTGTATTGAAAGTTTTATTTTGATATACTTAAGAAACAAAAAAAGAAATGGAAACCAAGTAATTAAAAAATAAAAAAACCCCACAAATTCATTCTGACAGAGCTGAAGCAGAATGTTTTGTCCATGCCAGGATTTATTTTTTCCAAATCAAAGTTTCTGCTAAATTGGCAAAATTTGGAAGTCAGGGGAAAATATTATTTCATCAAGGTTTCTCACCCCACCTTATGTCCAAGGGACACTTGTGCCACGAGTGTTACAGCCATGCCAAAGCCACAGTGAAATTTTGGTAGAGGCGATGCCATACACACACAAAAATTGTCAAAGTATAAGCCAACAAGTCCATGCACAGACAATGTGCATGTGGCATGCTCTGCATACTCAAACTTAAAATACAAGCCAAAAGCTGAAGATGGAATACAGCACCCAGTAGGTCTCAAAATCAGGTCATTTATTTATATACACTTTTATAGTTATTTAACGTACCTAGTTCCAGAAGATTTTGTGCCTCAATTTTTATAGTAAATCAATGGAATAGCAACAATGCCTCTTTTCTTTGAGAGGATGCTATGACACGATTATTATCACCGTTGTACACACAGCACCTGAATACGTACACAGACACAGCTACTTGCCTGCGCATATTAAGTAATCACTGCTCTATCTGCATTAACAACATCCATTTCAACACAAAAACCTTGGGTTTATTCATTGCTATGAATACTCTAGGCAATACAATGTTATGCCCATATTTTATTTTTTTTTTCCCTGTACTTCAGTGGTTTTGCCAGAAATAACAGCACACTTAATTACAGAGGAGTCTTAGCAGGTAAATGATATAGAGGATTTGGGAGTTTTAATAGCTTTTGTCTATTGAAAAATACAAGTGAGATCGCATTACTTGAGTAACCAGATTTTAAAAAAGCTAAAAATTAAATAAATGGTTTCAGCTGATTTAGGTTATTTCCAAACAGTAATGCAAAGTTGTAAGAGAAATAATTTAGACATAGGTAAAGAACCTTCAAAATCAATAGTGCTGGAAGAAATGAAACATATGCTGATGCAATCAAACAGAATTGAATTTCATATAAATGTTAGCAAATCTATATCAGATTATCACTGCAAAAACTTCATTTTCATTGATTTATAATGTATTATTATTGTTTCCACCAAACTGCCATAGACAGCCATTTAAGCAGCTGCCAAGCGCCTTAAGGGTAAATAAAGGGTGTCACTGACGGTGCTGGGTTATAGAAGTTTAAGAGGCCAATAATTCACAAGTGCGGCAGGTGTGACATTCTGTATATTCATTAGTTTTGTATTTTAATCCTGTCGTCTAAGTCTTTTATAGTTTTTTCATGGGAAGAAGGTCAGTTGCAGGTTTCAGAGGGGAGCCACGAAGGTTAAAGTGTGTTTGCACTGGCCTGTTCCCCAGAGGGGTGGGCAGAGCGCTTTCATTAAGCAACCAAACGATAGAAAAATACAGTAAAATGTTGGTGGACAGTCCTGGACTAGAGACATGTGGGCAGGTCTGTTCTTCCAAAAAGGAGCCGAGGAGCAGTCTTGAAATGTAACCCAGGCTATGGGTCAGCATAAATTTAATTAACGCACAGCTCCTAACCCCTGGAAGTTTTGGTTGTCTCCTACTGTCAGATGAGTAAACCGAATATGGTTGGCATATGTTTGGTAGAACAGGCCGGAGTGCACCCTGTTTTAACATGTGATTAATGCTACTGGTGTCAGTAGGGCTATTTACTCTCAAAACTGGGACTGGGAGAACATTTTTTAAACAATGTTTTGTTTGCTCTGAGATGTAGCAACTGCTCAGGGACTGACTAAAATACTCCTAAACTCAGAACAAGGTTTTAAACAAAGGGTCAGAAGAAGCCAATGTGTTTTAGTACAATATTTTCAAAGTCCAATGGTTTGATTTTCCATTTCCAAATGAATGTCTCATTAAAAAGAATTGCAAAAATTTCATTAAAGTTGGTTAAAAAAAAGTGAAATTTATCATGCTGAAACAAACTTTCTGTTTTCAGGTCAACTAGAACAGCAAAAAATGTGAGGTCAACCAATAACAACTGTTAAAAAGACTAAAAATTGGTTTGGGTTGATACAAAATCATCCACACACAACTTTTGGTTCAGTCAGCAAACTAAAAAAGAAAAAAAATCTCACTGGTCTCCTTACACCTATAGTTAGGAGCACAAATAAGCACCCTGCTGGACCAGGCTCCATTTGCTGCTCAGAAACTGAACACATTAATTCTATTGTCAGTTCATTTTCCGTTGTTTCCTACATCCCATGTACTGGAAATACAATTTTAGTTTTTAAAAATCAGGTGCACCTTTAAGCATCTAAGGGGTTTCTTTTCAAAACAGGCTTGAGATCCTCACGTTCACATTGACAAATGTCAAACAAAGATAACCCCCAAACCCTCTTTGTTTTCTCTCTGATGTCTGGTGAGTTAAAGTTTGGATTGCCTTGTCGATATGGCAGCTTTTTGTCAAAGAGGAAGAATGGTGCATTTGTTGTTTATATTTTATTGGTGAGGAAGGAGAAGGAAATCTTGGGAAGTAGCGCCCCTTGTTTCACTACATTTACAGTGCTGTAATATATGTATTTGTGTTTATGTATAGTATGTGCTGGAAAAAGAGATGTTATTGGCAAGCTCCCATCGCAATGCATGCCCAGAAGAGGTGCAGAAACTTGTTCAATAATTCAGGCAATGATGACCTCAGAAGTATACGTGTCTGTTATCTGCTTTGGCTCATGTGATGTGATTTTTGGCTGCAGAGAAAGCTTATGGTAAAAATCATATCAAGTTGGCCAAGCCAAAGTAAACACACACGCATACATTTTGAGGTCATTTTTGGCCATTGAGATCATTCAACCCTTTCAATATTTAAAGGAGAAGCAAGATTTGCCATGATCATAAACATTTTATTTACTTTTTCCTCTGTGGCAGCATGATTACTTTAGGTAATAAATCCAGCCAACAAGGAGCTAAAGGACAATTATTGCACACTAACAGCATATGTTCACTGTCACACTAGCAGGGCTTTATACAAGTAAAAACCTGACATGCAGGCTAAAAATCGACAAGGAATACAACAGGGGATGAGTGTGGTGGTCTCGGTTTGCTTGGATGCAGCTCCGTACTCTTTACCACAAAAAGCACAATCTCGCCTGGTCCTTACTGGCCTTACAGAACTGAAGGTGCAGCAGCATAAGGACCCTCCCAGACTCACCATCAGGGTTTTACTGGCAGCTCTCGAACGGCTAAACACGGGCTTGCACGACTGCCGCTAAAGCGCAGCGCTCCTTCTAGGACAAGCCTAGCATCGAAGGGTGCCCCTTGGCTGTATTTCAGTTCTCGTGACTCCCGAATTCACTGCACCCCCTGCCAACCAAAACTCTTCCACGGTAAAACAAGCAAACTCCTGCTTTTCCTGGTCCCAGTCCAGCATGGTGACTCTTCAGCGTGTATATTTGCACTGGTGTTGATTCCCATTATTACCAGTGGACTGAAGGTCCACGCTGATTGATTCCAGCGCAGCATGACAGGCTTTGGAAGCAACAAATCTGAATTATTGAGAAAATAAAGCTCCCACAAATGGGAAAGGAACCGTGAATCTGAAGGCTGATTTAGAAGACAGGACATCAGATGAACGTTGGGGAAACTGAGATGCAATGTCTGCTTCAGACAATTCCTATATAATCTCAAGTGAATCATGTAAACTCAATGGTCTTTTAATTCCCAGTCTGTCAAGTGAGGCTAATATTTTTCTTCTTGACAGAGTTGAAATCTGTTAATGATACAGAGAGACTCAGATAAATGCTGCCAGTTTCAGGAACAGGATACTGCAGGAGAGTGAATGTGTAACGGGAATACCACAAAGAAGCTGGGAAAATTTATCCTGGCAGAATACATTTATCTATACATTTAAATTTGCAACAGAATCTTGTTATTGCATAAAACACTGAATGGGGCAAGGAAAGGGCAAGGCTGTGAAGTATCCGCAGAATACTTACAGTAAGAATCACATTCAGCAAGATTCAGGATGCACATCAGTTTGCCTCGTAAAAATTATGTTTATCAGTGTAGACTTTGGATGGGAAGTGGTGCACACAGATAGGAACAAATGTGTACAGCAAAACAGTTGGTGCTGAGGACCTGATGTCCATCGTATATAAATTTTGTTTTTACCTCAGAGTAGCTTGCACAGGCTGAATGTCCAGTTGCTGCTGGTGTGCATTAAGTGCACTCTCAGAGCGCATATTTCAGTTTATTGTCCTCAGAAAAGAAACCACAGTGCTCCACAATGCAAACCAAAGCTCGCAAAGCATGGACAACTGCTACCGAAGTACACTCCTGAGCCAAATTAAAATATTCATACGGACCTGTCCAAACTGGTCTCAATCTGGAGCTCTGAGTCATTCAGCTTGGTGAGCAGAAACCAGCCTCTAAACTTCCATCTAGCTTTACACTCTTTTTTAATTCATTATTGTATTTTTGAATATATATGCTCTGTTACGAGCAGATTTTCATGTGGATATCATGCAAGCTGTCTGCAAGAAGTCTTGCAATGGAGCAGCAGCATAGGTCATACTGGCACTGTAAGGGAAAATTACCCAAAGCCGTCTTTCCTCCATTGCCTACCCTTTAAACCCAAATTGTTCTCTTCCTCTGATTATTGCAGGTTAGCCAAAGAGAGGGTATTATAATAATCTGTATTAATCTGGGGTAATGATGTGGACCTGCAGTTCTAGCAGGCTCTGGAGCGGTGTAGCTCACAGGTGTCAGCACTTAGTCAGGTTCCTTCTGTGTTTTTAGTGCCTAGCCTCAGAAATTTGATTGTGGTCTGGATTCCTTGCAGAATTACAGTGCTGAAGATTAACAACAGAGAGCTTAATATGAGTCAAGAAGAACGGCAGATAAACTAAGTTTCTCTCCGTCAGGTGCCTCAGACATTTCAAAAGGTAGCACATCACAGAGACTCATCTTTGACATATAGAAATAAAATAACAAGGACTGAAAAGAAAGATCTGCAACTACACGGGACAAATCAACTATCAGTGGTGTTTGATTACCTCAGACCTGGGTCTGGCGCAGGGGAATTTGATTCCTGATGGTGAGTTCACGGTGCCTTGGGAAGATGGGCTAGTCTACATTTCCCAGGATTGCCTTGCACAAGTGTGAATCTGAAACAAAAAATCAGATCTCTGCTTTTTGCCATTTAAGTTATTCTGGTACTAGCATATATAGCATTAACAGCAAAACCATGCAAAAGATGACCCGGGTGCAGAGTACCATCATTTTCCTTTAGAAAAACCAAGTGAGAACATCCTCCTCCGCTCCGCGCCTTCTCCCCCTCCAAAGAAGAGCACAGCACGCCTTTTTCTCTCTTTGTTAGAGGAACCAAAAGTATTGGTGCCAGATTAGTAAGAAAGGAGACTTAAAAGTTCCCAAATTCGGTTCATGTAAGAATCTCAATGAAAAACCCACTTCTTGAGCACCCTAGGTAAGGGGAGGCCCTGCTGGAAGTTTCCCAGTGCCATACAACTTGCATGTCAACTGTCCTCTGCTGGGGATATGACTGCAGCATTGCTTGGTTTTGGACTATTTTGGTCTGAAAAATTATTTTTAAATAGAGAACCTAACTCTGTAACCTTTATTCCCACAAATATCCTCACTAATTCATTGCATTTTTATTAAATTAAAATAAGGTCATTAATGTCAGGGAGAAGGTTTGGATTAAGAAACAAACTTTTTGCAAGAAAGTTTCTACTGCATTCTACATCAGTTTTTATATATTTCTGTAGTATATAACCTATTATCAGATGTATGTAAGAGATCTGTTCGTACATTACGGGAAGAAGATAGATAAATACTGGTTTTTAAAATGGAATAGAGTATCACGAGACAATCAAATATGTTGGAACATGTTGACATAAAATGTAGAATTTCCTGGACCCAGGGATTTAGCTGTCAAAGTAAGAACACGTTTAAGGTTTGATTGTTCTCTCTCCTTACATGAGCAGACCTCCCATTAATGTCAGTAGGAGTTATACACACAAAAAGAGAAGATAATAGACATAAGTAGTAAACAGAGTAGGAGAGTAGAAATAGACTCCAGTGGAGCTAGCAAATGCATTGTTCCCTTTTCTTTCCTCTGCAGAGCTTGCAGCGTTGTGTTTTTGTGCATTTCCAGGAAAGCAAAATTTTGAATTGTAGAAACATATTTTGACTAGTTCTCATCTTGCAGAAATGCCATGTGAAATGACGGATAGATGGGTGCTAGACTGACAGCTAACATATGATAAAAATAAAGCAGTTAACAAGCTCCAGTGAACACAGGTGGGCAGTGAATCAAAGTGTCTTAACATATTAACCTATACAGTCTGTCTCCTGTGCAGTTTTTCAAAGACATCTTGCCTTTTTCATTACTGGTGGAGCGAGAATTACTTTTCAGTACCCTTTTTTTTTTTGGTTACTGAAAACCTTTATTATGTGTTCAGCAGAGAATAGCTCTTGCAACTGTGCAAGCTCCATTCTTTTATCTATTGCTGATACTATTGATAAATAGAAACAGTGGAGATAATAACATTTAAATAAGACTGTGGGGTTTCTCATTAAACTTAATTCTCTTCTTAGTCAAACTTCTGTTTTCCTGATGGACGTTCATTGACTTTGGTGTTACTCTTAAGTTGTCCTGGAATGGAGAATCAAGCTTATTGGCCTTAACCCTCCGCAAGTAAATCAGTGTTCATGTAGTGGTTATTCCTGTGTTAGAGTCCTTTCACCTTACCACAATTCAAACAACAATAGTTCCACAAATGGTCTCCTAGCAGACAACTCCAACCCATTTTTTTCTTATCTTCAAAGGATTTTGTGGTGTCGACCAGATCGAACTGCAGATGACACTGTCTAGTTAAAGTTTAGCAGGCATCGCTCTGACAGCCTCACTGCTATTTTTCCTTTTATATATCAAAATCTATGCTTGAAAATAGCATCTGCATGTGGCTTTGCACAAGAGACTGAAGGATCACAGGGGCTCTGGTTCACCAAAAGCAGCCAGTACTGCCAGTGTGCTTTAAGTTCGGTCTGGGAATGAACGAGGCAAGCGCAATCACTGACACCGTGCCTGAGCTCACCTCCTGGATGTACGGGGGCAGACCCTGAGGTCTTAGCCTCCTGAAAGTCCACACGGGGCAAGATTTCGGAGTATTCTGTGGTTCCTGTGCTGTCTGGGTGCTTAGTCTGATTTCCCTGAAAAGCAGGATAGTTGAGGAGAGGGTGTGGTGCCTGCCCGAGTTTTGCTCGAAGAAGGTCACGGCCAAGAGATGCACATTAGTGTTGAAGTACTATTACATCCCTGGGTTAAGCACAGTCTTGGGCACCGTTTTCATAGCAGCCTCCTAAGCTATTCTGCCTAAGGTATTTGTTCCACTTTGTAGCTCCATTAGTGCTTTTTTGTGCTTTTTCTTCCAAGTTCTGTTTCCTTTTCTCTTATCCCCTCCTATATTTCCTTTTTTTCTTTTTTTTTTCTTTTTTAAATCACAGATCTGTCTCATAGTTTATTTAATGACATTTCTTGTCATAATATTAATTACAATCTTATTAAGGTATTTTACACAAATATTTATGGAGCTCCTATCACCAGAGGCTGCTTTGGCTTTTGCCAAAGGACAGAGCTAAGCCAGCATTATTTAGACCTGCAGGCCATTACTTAGGATTCAGTGTAGTTCTACAGCCCCTCAGTGCTTGACTCCTGGAGGGGGAGAAAAGGTAGTGGAAGGAGGTTCTGAAATTCAGGATGGGCACTGAGAAAAAGGAAGAGGTGTTGTCCATTGAAACCACGACTGAAGGTGAACTTGAGCATCGGGGCCTCCAAGGTGCTGCTGATGTCCCATTTCAGGGAGCGTAACACGCTCCGAAGTGGTGTATGTTTTTAGGTGAGGCGGAGGAGATCTGTTCTGCAGACTGAACTGCATCTGCTTGATTATGAAAATAGCATTCTCGAAACCACTGCTCTTCTCAGACAGCGTTGAGTTGTGCCGCTAGAGCGAGCAGGAAGGGAGAAAGCAGCAGCATCCCAGCAACGGATGTGTCCAGCAGATTCCTCCATCGCACCAGGTTTGAATCTATCATCCCTCCAAACTACACTGCCTTCAGCTTTTTAAAAGGAAGAAGAGAAGGCATGTTAGGAATACCTGCCCTACCAGTACAGCAAATGTTGGTATAGATACACTTCCAGTTTTGTTTTCCTTCAGAGTGCGCTTTCTTTTTGTATACAGGTACCTAAGCATTAGTTTGACTCCTTCCAGAGTAGCTGCTAAATTATGCACACATCATGGACCAGTTTAGAACATCTTTATTGTCTCTAGCATGAGGACTGGAATTTCTGAATTTGAGGTTTTCCATGATTTTTTTTTTTTTTTTTTTTTGGTATGTTTCTCCTGGTCATTATACCAAAGGAGAAAAAGAGGAGAATCTGAAAGTGATTCAGATGGTCCTTTGGTGCATGTGGCAGACTCAAAATCATACTGCTATTCATGAGAAGCCAGGCAGTCTGGTTGGGTAAAACGCTTGCGGACGGCCTGGCTTAGGCAGTCGGCTTGCTGTCGTACTCGTGTTGCTTGGGCGTGTGTTCTGCTGCTACTTAGAGATCAGAGAATCTGATCTTGTGCCTTCTGAAATCATTGCCAGTTTTGCAACAAGCTTCACCGAGAGCAAGGGCAAACCCAGAGCCCATGGCAGAGGAGGCAGTGGGTGGGTATGTATGATGCAGCCGCTGTAGCTGAGATTTACGCGACCTGTTTCAAGGACACTACAACAGTCTTTCTAACAGGGCTGCCATAATTTAAAGCTGCTCTTACAAGCAGTCAGCTGACACGGAGGGCTGTCATGTGTTGCACGATATCGCACTGCATCCTTGTCCTTCCTGAAGAGGTAGTCTGCATCCCCAGCAGGTAACGAGGCTCCAAGCAGGGCAGAAGTTGCGATGACTTTTTTTTGCATTCCTTTTAGCGTGATTATAGTAAACGAAAGCATCACACACCCTATCATTTCTGGGAAGGCTCAGAGCAAACATTCCCATCATTCTCCACTACAGGGAGAAGACCCTGTATCTTGCTTATACCTGGATGCCATGAAGTGCCTCATCCATCCCACAAGATTTCCCCCTCTGTTTTCCAGACTTCCCGAAAATGTTAGCCACCTGTCTTCTCCTCTTTTTCTATCATCCTCTCATGATGTAGGCTTTGTTCCATCCCTCCCTGTGACTCTCCTTTTAGGAGACAGTCCCTTATTGTTCCTCACGCTGGTTTGGTAGTGTACCCACCACAGCACACTGCCCAAGCTGCTCTGTTTGCTTTCAGCTCGCTCTCGCCCTTCTGTCATCCTCCCACAGACAGAAATTCTCTGCATTCAGGTTATGTTTCCCCATTCTCCACCCGATCATTGCTCCCATTTCTTTCCTTTTTACTCAGGTTTCTGGCATCTCTCCTTTTTCTCTCCTCTTATTGATACTCCTGCATCAACCACTAGCGAGACACATATTTAAGATACTGGTATTTTTAAGCTGACATAGGAAGGTGGGCAGTTACTGAGACCTGATGGTTTTGTCCCATTTGAAGATATTTATCAGCTGCTAAGCCCAATTTTTAGGTCTATAGGTAATTTCAGGGCTGGCTGAAGCTTTTTGCTCAGTTTGCAAGATACCTGGGTGTCAGTGTCTGCACTTACCCCTTAGGAAAAGATGTGGCTGTCTATACTGGGAACTGTGCAAGTCTGGGGATGGAAAGGTACATATGGTGTGTGCTTCACTCACGCCTTGGCACACACTCTGGATGTGTCCGAGACACTCATCTGAACATGGGAACACAGGCAGAGTGCTTTCATTTTATCTTCTTCTCCTTTCTGACCTTTGCCTGCATGAAAAGGTGAAGTCTGTGACATTCTCGGATATTTAGAAGAGGGTGGGAAGGAGCTAACACAATGCCGAAACACTGCTGACAGGTTGACGCATGCTGTCATTTTGGGATTAACACTTTGAACATGTAGTCATCAGATATGAAAACCTTTCTACCACAACACACATCAGTGTTGCAGAGACAGATGTAAATAATCTAGCTGTATTACACTGTTGAATGTGGCTCTACTGCCCTGCAACAGCAGATCCTACATTTTTGCAAAGCCCTATAGAAGGGTTGCATGTTCACACCCATGTAGGGATGGCCATATTGGCTCAGATGAAGGATCTGTCTAGCTCAGGATTCTGCTTATCAGCGGTCATAAGATGATGCTGAGGGATGGGACGGTAAGGACAGGACTGGTATATGTGTTCATTTGATGTGCCTCCTGTTATTTGCAGCTCAGAAGATTTCCTAGTCCTGGTGTTTGTCTCCTTACCAGTCTTCAAAGTATTTTTCTTCCATGTGCTTGTTCAATTTCCCCATTAAAACTGTAAAGAGCTTGGAAGTCCCAAACGTCTTTTGGCAAGGCATTTCCCAGATGTGTTACCTGCAGCATGAAGAATGTTCTCATTTCATTTGATCTGAACCTGGGTCCTACCAGCTTCACCTGAAGCCTGTGTTAAAGTCTGTGTTTAAATCTCAGGTACTGGAAGAGGCAATCAACAGTCAATGCCTATTCTCCACCCTTGTGTTACCACCTCACATTACTGTTTTTTGCCTTGCTAAGCTTCATTCTTACAAAAGAAAAAAGCTCCAACAGGCAGGGAACATCCACTTGCTGTGTCTAATCTGTACTGATTTTGTGAAACTAAATTCTTGGCCATCTGTCTTCTTCCCACCCTTCCATAGCCCAGGCCAACGGGATGCTCTAGTTCAACACAGCCCTGCAGCAGCCTCCACTATTGTGTTCATGTAAACTTTGAGTGTTAGCTTAGAGCAAAAAAGCTTACGTAAGCGATGCCTTTGGTCTTATGGATAGAGCCAGGATACATGATTTAAAGCACTCCCTTTCTTCCTTAATTGTATAATTTAAACATATTGCTTTTCTTTTTTGGCAAAGAGGTCTTTCTTTCACATGTTGACTGCAGGTTCTTAAGTCTGTGCCCAAGTGGCCACAGAGTGCTCCTACTGACTGACCCTTCACAGCTATGTTTTCAGAAGAGATTGAGGAATGTATCTCAATTTGCAGGCATTCAACTTAATACACTATAGAAGTACCTGATTTATTAGCCAGGATCTACCACTCTTTGCTAAAAAATGAGGTTAATTGACAATGTCTCAGGCCAGACACCCAAAACCATGACAATGTAGATTAATTAAGAAAAACCAACCAACCAACCAAAAAAACCACAGGAAACCCTTGTTGAATAGGGATCTCAAGATTCAGTCCATTACTAAAAATAATTAAGGGTGTAGATTATTTTAATAACCCATCAGACACTTTCACAGGAGATATAATAAAGCTTGCTGGATTCCTTCCACAGAGATAGCTTGAATATGAAATAATGCTTCTGATTTTTAAACACCGGTAGATACAGGTATTTGGACCTTCTTCTGTTTGAGCATCGGTCCGGATGGCTGGACTCACGCTTTGCCCATTTCCTGGGTTATACACTATTATCTTTTTGTGGGGTAGTGAATGCCTTTTTGCTGTGTAGATCTTAGACTATACATCCTTCTGTCTGTCCACTACCTTTCACTCTTGACAAGCACTTCAAACAGCTTTTTACTGGTGCTTCTTAGAAGATCAACTAGAACTCCTTTCAATGTGAATTCAGTTTGTTTTTATTTGCCTAAACTAAGTAGGTGAGATTTAATTGCTTTGAATTTTGTACATCATTTTAGTCTGTATGAGGCCTGCCTGTGGGTATTCACATAGTTCTGTGCCTATAATTGTTGATGTGGTGTCTTTTATGAAACTCCTACAGATGCACACACTCTTCAAGGGGAAAAAAAAAAGGAATAAAAAAAGAAAACAACACTGTGTTTTGAGTTATAGCAGCAGCCAAATACCTCCTGAAACTGGTTAACTTACATGCATCTTGCATCTTCCTTAAGGTTAAAAAGAGCCACTTCATTTTAAAATAATGTAATAAAAACACTGCTGTCAGGCTGAGACCTTGTCTGCCAAGCCTAACCCTCAGATGAAGTTTTACAGCCAAGTTATAAATCCCTAAAAACTGGAGCTGGTAGTGAGGGTATTGACAGAACCTTATCTAAGGAGTTCTGTCCTGGGTGGGGGGGGCTCAAACTGAGGGCTTCAAAACAAAGTCAGTCTGATAGCAGAGCCTCAGTTAGTTGCACAGATAGTTTGGCCATACACAAACATCATGCTAGTTTATTTATTTGTTTATGAGTGTGTATTAACCACCAGGGTTTGTATATTCTCAACCTCCCTTTGATCCTTTTTTTTAAAATCAAGAGTTCTGCCATCTGTAAACATTTCTGTGCTGACCATGCTTTCGGCTTAGTCAACATATGAAATCCATAAAGGCTTATTTTTTGATAAAAGAAATAGCTAAAGACAATTGACATTATCGTTTGAAGTTCATGGCATTTCATGCTAATTTAGTAATGTAGAAATGGAACAGAGGCCTGGATTTGTGTAAAGAACTTGTCCAAGGTTGTAACCCTTAACATATTTTGTACATGCTTTCTCTTTCTGTTTTTGTCTCCTATACAAGAAATTTAATATGATTTTGATTAGTTTCTGATGAGTTGAAATTTCGGTAAGTGCAACTCCAGTATTGGAGTTTTCTGTCACTGCTCGATTTGGGCAACAATTTAGGAAGACTGCTGTATTTGCTTTATTGGTCAAATAATAAAAGGCCGTATTTAGAAACATCACTGAAAGATAAAATATTCCTACTGTGTACCTAAAACTGTTTTGATCCATTTATAATGTTTCTCAGATCATCCTGGTCCCAAATGGCTTTAGTACTGCGTTGAGGAAGAGCATTCAAGACATCTAAATCCCCTCCTCGACTCTGACAGACTGCCACTAACTTATGACATGACTTCAGTTGAGTCACTTAACCTTTCTGTAGTTCACATTATCTCACCAGCTGGCAAATGAGGGTTGAAATCCATATTAACTACAGAAATACTGTGGGACTTTACTGATCAAAATGGAAGGAGTTACAGAGGTAGCTTATGGTTTGCAAAAGGTATGAGCAGATTTCTGAATGAAAAAAAGTGTCCATAATACTGACTTTACTACAGCTAAGACTGATTTTTTGGTATAAGCGTTATGGTTAATCTGTGTATACCCATTCAGTGAGTTGGGAGAAAGTTCTACATACCAAAGTAATGAGACAGGCTGGGGCACCATAAGCATCTTAGAGTAATAGATTTGGGGCAGCTTCTACCCGTTCTATTGATGGGGCCAAGGTCTTCACACAGATAGGGTCATAACCTTGGGCCAGTCAAGGATAATAATGGTCACTTTTGTCATTCACATAATGAGGAGCAATGATGCAATCCTCATATGTTGATGTGAAGGACAGATCCACTCAGACAAAGTAGGACTTGGGCACTTTTGACAGGTGAGAAGTGTACGTATACGTGAAACTGTTCCAAAAGTCATATTCTGTAGCGATCAAAGATTTGTTAAATGCAACAGTGCAGGACTCTAAACAAGAGGCTGAGCAGCTGCATTTGTTTTATGAGTCTACATTTCAGAAGTAACTCACACAAATACGAATGGGGACCTACAAGTTGGGAAGTGTCAGCATGGAGTCCAGACTCGTGGGAGCTTGGGGCTCCCAGAATCCCTTGATGAAGAATAACAACAGCAGCAATGCCCTCCAGTATGCTGAAATGGAACAGGCGCTGGCCGGTTGTAGCAACATGGATACACCCGTGCATGGCCATCAGCTGGAGAACAGAGCCCCGGCTCTGGTTGTCCCTCAGCGCTGTCCCTGTTCCAGCATTACATGTCAATGCAAAGGATGTTCAAACCTCAAATATTATGCTCAAGTGTTCCACACTGGGATCTAGAAAATGGGAAGCCTTGCTGCTCTAGTAAAAATCTCTGTATACGAGGGACTTTGGTCACAAAGCCCCTCATTCCCTCTATTCTCTCCATAACTACAATGAATACGATCATGTTTGCTTCCATTCTATGCGTCTTGTAGTTTCTAGGACTTCTGACTGAACCTGGGTCAGTGGTAATACCACAGTAATGTCCTACTGTGTTTAGAATGTACACCCAGCTGTGTTTGTAATTTTTTAGAGCTGAAACACAAGCTGCAGCATCTCAAGGAATAACGGGCGAAACAAAACAATGCGGCAAGCCAGCATCCATCATGTGCTCTTTCTGTTGCCTCCCAGAGCTTTCATTTAGTTTTTCAGTGAAAACTTTGGTGTCTTGTTAATACAAATTCAATCAACTCTTTGAACAGTATATCCTAGATGGCTACCTCAAGAAGAAAGTCTAGTAACAGGACAGTGGAGCAAGTCCTGAAAGCTCAACTGAAAATCTTCTTGTTAAATCCTGTTCTGAATGTACCATGCTACAAGATGTTTCTGCAGCCTCCTAGCTAGTAAATGTCATATTTACTCTGCTTAAAGACGTAAGGCTTAGTTCACAGTTTTTGCCTTCATGGTCCTTTCAAAGCTGGGAGTGAGTGTTCCTTGCTGTATTTTCCCATAGCAAAGGTCCATCTAGCTCAGTCCTCTGTCTCCAACATGGACGAGGAATGAATTACTAGACAAGAGTTTAGAAACAGCGTAAGCATTCAGCAGACTCCTCAAACTATTCTCACAGCTTCTGAACAACTGGTGTCTCAGCAGCCTCCTAAACCAGAACTGATATTTTTGTGCTCTCTCTGGTTAGACGCATGTGGGGAGGGAGATGTTTTTCTGCAGCTGGGAAGGAGGCTTCTTCTCTAGTAGATGCAGAATAGATATGCCATAGCCCCCCATGTTTTGGTTCGTTGCTTCAGATATTAACAGTAGCAGGACTGAAGTAGTGCAGATATCCAGCCTCAACTGGACAAGCCTATCTGGGACACTGACAAGTAGTTGCAATGGATGCTATAGTTATGCTTCTTCTATAGGATCTAATCTTTGAAGGCTAGAATGGTGATCGTGAATTTCTAGCTTCAGTCTTAAAGACGGGATCCATGCATTTTGGTCCTTTTTGTGAAATCATATTCAGGCTTAGGAACCTAAAGGTAGGCCCTGAAATCTGTAAATCAAATATTCTGATTTGTGAAAATGCAGACCACGGACCTATGCAGATGAACCATTTACAGAGAGTTCTCCAAAACTGGCAAGAAAAGAAGTTTGGAAGGGACTAGAACTGGAAATGCTGAGCCTGGGACTTCATTTGTTGGGGCAGTAGCACACTCTCTGCCTTTTTTAAACACCGTATGCTTAATATTTAGAAAACATTCATCTGCTTAATATTTGAGGCTTTGTTTGTAGCCTACCATTATTATTGTGGAATCTAGCAAGTGATCCTAACAGAATCCCTGTCTTGGCAAGCGGTGGGACATCTGGCACTCAGGGCTGTGTTCTCCCAAGCAAAGCCAGGCTGCAAACCAACCTCTTCCCTCTTTCCGTGTGTAGTATTGAAACTCTTCTAGAGAGGACCTAGCAGTGGCATCCCATGGCAAGGGCATATGAGATGCACAGAAGTGGCACATTCATCCATATTACAGATACATACATCTTTTGGCCTGTTCTAGCTGGTAACAAGAAAGAAGTTTTATTCGTAGTGGCGTACTACTTTGAGTCTCGACTTGGATTTGGGATTATGTTTAGTGAATGTGGAGGCAAGGAAGCATGGGTCTGAATACCAGTCTAGTTCTCAAAATGAAGTGTAGATTTTATCTTAGTGCCCAATAGTAGTGCAATAAACAACAAAATCAACACTTATCACGGGCAGTTTGTTACCTCTTTGATCTTCCGTGTGAGAAGAGTCTTGTTTTGGGGTTTTCTTTCTTCTTTTTTTTTTTGTGTTCTAATGGTTGCTCGGTGGCCCAACTGGTTGGAGGATGTGTCCTACATTTCGGGAAGTGGGCAGGCCTACAGTATTGGCAGAGGAATCTTCTACCTTGGACATGAAAGCTCTTGGTTATCTACAGTGCTGGCGCTTCTCAGGGGGCGTTTGAATGGGGAAAAATGTTAAACATGGGTCAGGGAGAGGAGTGTGTTTGGTCTAAGCCAACTGTTCTTGCCCCCTTCCCCCACGCCTCATGCTCAAATACTGTAATTGAAAATACATTTGTCTTGTTTACCAAATACCTGAGAAAAGACTGTCACTGAAATGAATGGTTTGCTGGGTTATACAAGAGTAGAAACAAAGACATGCACCCAGACAAATGAATAAGGGCTGACGTAGATTGCAAACTGTGTTAAAGAAGCTGCCTCAGATAGGTCTCACAATGTTAACTTTCATGTGGAACTGCTTACATCAGAAATCTTAAATTCGTTACCCATGAACTATGGAAGGGAGTATATCTGTGTATGAAAAATTAAACCTCAGATCTCAGGGGCCATCCTTCAAGATCAATGAAGATCCACACAGTTTTGCGTAAAGGCAATCAGATGCAAGATTTTTTTTTTTTTTTTGCCTTTTAATACTTTACTGCAGGTTTAATTGCAGCAATATTTCAATGCCAAAGAGAGTAATTTGCAGCTTGAATACAGCATTAGATATGCAATACCCAACATTTTAAAACCTCAGTATAAAAATGAGCATTTGGTACGAGTACCACAAGAATTCTCATTTCCTGTTCAACTTTCAAAGAAATTGAAGTTAAATGTCTATATTAACGTTTATAAAATTTTAGGAGTGATTCCCTTATTACATAATTAGCTTAAGCACTCTGCATATCTGCCGATTAGAGACATTACTCAGAGCCTGCCCTGGAACAGCTGCATTCCTAGACAGAAAAAGATACTAATGTGGCCCTGGGGGAGAGCTCTCCATTTTGACAGAATAAAACATTCTTGGAATACAGTTATTACAATTCATAATTGTTCACTGTAGGGGAAAAAAAAAAAGCAGGGAAAAAAAGTATCTTGTTAATAAAACAAAGATTTCTAATAGCTTTAAATTCATCTTGCAAAATTCTCTGCAGCTGAGGATGCAGGTAGCCACGGGAGGGTGTGTGTGGGATGGGGGATGTTCTCCACGATGTGCATAATGAGGAAGTAAAAGCAAGAACTCTGACTACATACAGCTCCCTAAATCTGATCAGATAGTGGCAATAAGGGTAATGACGATAGGGATAAGTATTAGAGACTAGCACTGTGGTTCAGCTGATTAGGCAGAGACCAAACTGCATGAATTTAGAAGTAGCAAAGCATGTGAGTCCATTTGGCTGCATCTGTGACACCGTTACCAGGAGATGTGATTTCATCAAAAGAGACATAGAAAAGGGGAAATATAGGCAGAAATTCAACTTCTCCGGAGTTATCACAGCAATTAACGACTCTCCAGCAGCCATGATCAGGAACTGCTACGCTACTTAAAAAAATCTCTTAATTACTACAAATTGTTTCAACTGCTTCTCCAGCACTGTGACAGAGAACTACGGTGATGTCTAGACTGCTTAGGTCAAGTGGGTTAAAGCACACGGGACCCAACTGTGAAGTCTAACAAAGCACAGTTGTGTGGTCCCCAAGAAGAGCTCAATCAGGGTTGTAATGAGTGTATCCTGCTGCCCAGATCTCCTCATCCTGGAAGGCTGGAAAAGCGGTGGCCTCTTCTGCAATGAAACTGTGGGTACTTCTGGGTGTTTTCTGACTCTCGGGGAAAAAAACCACCACCGCCTTACAAGCTAAATGAATTCACATTTAATTGAAAGAAACCCCAAATTTTATTCCAGAGGGTCCAATGTCTTTTTTTGCAACTTCAGACTCACTTGAGAAGAAGCAAGATAATTGTAGCTCTCACTACACTTTAAACCAGTTCTGAATATCTGTGTCCCATCTGGGCGACCTTTAACAAAGCAATTATCGCTCCTGTTTGTGAGAACAGTGCTCCTATTTCCTACCTACAATTCAATGTGATAGAAACTATGGAGAAAACTTAATAAATCTTTCTGACGTGAAACTCCTTTTCTTAGGTTTAAAAGACCCTTCCAAAACCACCACACTTTCATACCCTTTGAAGTGGTGTCAAGTGCCTAGCGTGTTGCCAAAGTGTAAGAGTCAAAGCAGTGCAGTTCGCGACGAGCCGGGGCTGCCTGTGCTGCTGAGGCGTTGGAGGAGCAGTCGTAGTGCTAGGTGAGGCGTATCGCATGCTCTAGGTGCCTAATTTCAGCGGTTCTTTCCACTGACTATGTACGGAGATGAACTCCAGGAGACTATTGCTCATTCCTCTTTTGCCTCTGAGTACTACGAGAAGTCAGCGACTCAACTAGATGATCTGAAACTAGCCTGGTCTGCAATCTTCAACTCTAGCATTGGTTTTTAAACTTCTCTACCCCTCCAAGTGGGAAATCTGGGGTTTCAATGTAGATCTGCCTTTAAAAACTATTTTATTTGTATTCATACAGAGGCAATAAGACCATTACATAGTTAATATAGCACCCATTAGTTATTACTGCAGTTTAAGAAAGAAGAAACTAATTTTGTTTAATTTCAAGCCTGCTCTGACACTGTAGCTTTCTAAGTCTAACCTGAACCTCAGTGATTTAGTAGTCAGCTGAAGAAAGATTGTCTAAGAAGTAGGAGAGATTAAAAAAAATCATGGAAAAAATAGGGTGAAGCCAGGAGTCACTATACAGGAATGAAAAGTGAAGATTGCAAAAGAAACAGAACACAGAAGAAAGAACTTCAGCAGAATATACAATACGAGTCTTCACACTAGAAAACACAAAGGCAATTACATTAATGGAATTTACATTAGATTGGTCCACTAATATCCACAATTATATTCTCTCCTCTTATAAACTGTGAGGGCTGCTGGGACTGATCTTTCTATCTGTTGCATACATACATACAAAAATTATATATGCTTTCATAAAAGAGATCTTGCTAAATCTATTTTGTTCATGTGGTTTCTAAGCGTCCCAGCACTGAAGTTCTTACTGGTGTGTCTATTAATTATGATTTCTGGTTACCTTAGTGGACCTCCCTAAAAGCAAAGTTGAAAATCCCTGATTTTTTTGACAGTGCATGAACAGAGGAACGTTTAACGAAGAATAGTTTGCACACTACTTGGTAAACTTAATCACAGCATATTCCATTTTCCTTCTTTCTAACATGTAGGTTGGGGTACCTTTCAATACTCATAAACTATGTTTTTCCTGCTCTACCCACCAATCTTTTATTATTTTCTTGGAAGAAAGAGATCTTAAGATATCTCTTCCAATTGTATATAAGATGGACTGGATTCTTTGCTTGCTCTAGACAGAGATCAAGACTTTTATTTTTCTCTTTTAAACTGGGTGTAGCTTTTCTGTAGAAGACATGACCGATGGTTCAGGGGTTGCAAACAGCAAAACAAACAATGGGCTTTTCAAACTGACTGGTGGCTTCCAGGGATAGTTTTCCCATAAAGAAAAGGACCTGAAGTCTTCAGAAACACACTGTGGGAAAAAGTACTTTGCTGTGATGCTTAACAGCACTAGATGGAGAGGGACTGGATTTCAAGTGGCACAGTTATGGATCCCTACTGATTGAACTGGTATGTCTAAGGAGAAGAACAGAATTGTCTAATCAGTTACAGAAACTGGGCTGGTTGCCTGCACAGGCCATTTCTTAGACTGGTGACTGTTAAGTGTATGTTGCCAGACTCAAAACTTACTAGGCACTTAGTAAAAGTTGCCACATGGATGGTGGCAAAGAATATATTATGCTATTTACACAGTGCATTGGTAACTTTGCTGCAATATTAATACATTTATGCTTGGCTACAAAAGGGACGTAAGCAGGCTCTTGCCAGTGTTGTATTTTTCAGGAAATAGAAAATTAATAACCCAAGATATAAAGCTCTGGCTGTTACAAGCTGAATTAGCAGATATTAGGGAATGAATATGAGTTACGAACACCGAATTTACACATTATATGGTCAGCTAAATGATATATATAACTCACAACAACCAAGAAAGTGGGAATGGTGAGATAAGATTTGGGGTAGGGTTCTCAAAGCCTTCAGGAAGCTTCGTCCTTGTTGCTCATTAATTGGAATTTTCAACTTCTGGCAAAAATTCTAGCAGACAGCCTGCAGGATATGATCTGTAAGATTATTACCCCAGACCAAGTAAGCTTTGTAAATGAATGACTACAACCAGAGAATTACAATGAAAATACTGAATATTATCTAAAAAGCTAGTGGCATGCAGGAACCCTGGCAGCCTACGCAACCAATGATAAAAAGACCTTTGACAAAATAAACTTGAGGTTTCCTATATGCACATTAGGAGAGAAGTCAGGTTTTTATAAGCTGGTAAGAACTTTTATATGAGGCGCTCAGAATAAATGACACTTTAAAAATTAGCTCTGCTAGGAAGCTTTTTCAGTGGAGCATGGTGCAAATCAGGTGGATGTCTCAGGGTTCTTTTCTTTGTTTTCTAATATTTTTCGAAAAAGAAAAAGTTTGCCTACAATTGGGCAAGTAATATGATTGCTGACTGTATCAATGTGATGCTTAATAGTCATACAGGTAGTTTACAATAGTTAATGTAAGTGTCCTTATTTAAAAGACTATCTGTAGCAATAATATTTTCATTGAAAAGTGTGTGGGTGTTTAATTGCATCTCACCTCATCATGCTTGTCAAAAAGTTTCTGTGACTTACTTATTTCCAGAAATGTGTTATTTTCTCTTGCATCTGCAATGCCTCCACAAGCTTAACATCACTGATACATACTCAAGGCAGAATAAATGTAGCATCTTGATGGAAGACAACTTAACCTGCTTTGGCTAGTGAAACATCTACTACCAAATTGTATCATAATTCAGAATAACACATTCAGAAGAGCTGAAATTCAGTGAAGCATATACATAGATAAATAGTTTCTACAAATTATTTTGCCATTGCTTTTGTTGAAGCAAACTCAATATGTGTAATATCTTCTGTGATGTAGTCTGCATGGCCACTGATACCAGTATATTAAAGTTTCTTGAATGTAATAATTTTGCCATGACAATTTAAAAAATCTGACCAATTATTAGAAACACACAGCTGAGAGATAATGGAACACTAATAAGTAAGAAGCAATACCAGTTTTATACTAAAAAAGAAGCCTGTTTTATCCATTCCTTATTTCTAGTAATTCAAGCGTCTTGTACAAAGAGTTTAGCCTTCTGGCAAAGAAAGTAACTGTGTCCCTGGAAGTCAGTCAAATTACCAAATACAACTTGATTCCAGGGGCTAGTTTTGGTGAAAGCCAGTCTCTGGCAATCTTATCGCACAAGAACCAGTTTTTCCTTTATTAGCGTAAGGTAAATGATGCTGCCAGATGATCTTGCAGTATGTCATAGGTATTGACCTGCAAGTAATTTCTCCTTATGTGTAAGGTCCCCAGTGCCTCTAACATGATCTTGCCATGGGTACTGACAGATGTTCAACCTGAAATTACACCAAGGAAATAAGGATCAAGATGCTCCTCAATTGATTTACTATCACTATCACTTGCGATAAATGAATATGAGCTGCTGATGCAATAGCTGGGAAGGACGGGAAGAAGGAATAAAACTGTCCTGTGCATCCTGCGATCACTCCTCCAGGCTGATCCCTCCCTTTCAGGAAGGGAACGTGCTCCTCCAGCCTGAGAGCATACAGGAGACCATGCATAAAAGTCCTGTCCCTGTAGAGGCAAACACCGTTCCAGCAGTACTTACAGAAAGCATCACGCCACTGCTTCACAGAGTAAGAATGAAGCTGAGCATGGAAAGAAGTAGCAATAATGAAAAAGATTTAGTCAGATTAAGATTAGAAATCAGATGTCAATTTTTATCTGCTACTATATTTAGTCACTGAAACAACTTGAGAGTTTCCCCTCACTTGAAGGCCTTAAATCAAGGCAAGCCCTCTGTTTAACTTTGGATGTCTTCTGCATGGACCTCTGCTGCTGAGCAGGTCATCCAGACTTCCTTCAGATTTAATGGGGAGGCATAAATATGTGCAAACAGCACTTGGTTCATCTAATCTGCTTTAGGAAGATTTAAAGGTAACTTTTTTTGTAACAGCTGATAAAAATTGACCATTTCCTTTTTAATTCCATTTTTATGAAGAATCTTGAGGACTAGCTCACAGGTGGACACGTCATATGAATCTCACTCTGCATGGCTTTAAAGTCACATGCAGGAGAACAAGTGAAAGATATGAAACTTAAATGGAAAAATACCTAGGTGAAATCTGAAGGCCAGTATTACGCAGGAGGCTAGAGAAGGCTCTTAGATAGATCCTACTGGCCTTAAAAGTCTAATTCTAGGAAATAATGCCTGGCTAGGAGTAAAGCAATCAAGACTGAAGTTATGCCAAAAGATGACGATGCTGTACTGATAGTTAATTTTTAAAGCTAATTATCTAGTGTCCTTTCAAAAGCCAAGTAATACTGGCAGTAGAGGATATAATGAATGATACTGCAAAACTTAAAGTCTCCTGGAATAGTTGAAAGTAGTAAATGAAAGCCGAAAAGGAACACAGATGTGACTTCTGAAAGGAACAGTGCCAAAACCAAAAGGAGCAGAACCTCATAAAATACACATGCCAAAGTTATCACTTAAGTCTGGTGTTTATGCCTGTTAACAGGTACAAAGGAAAAAAAAGGAAATAATTTCAATGGAAAATGCCTCGTATATAGTATATATGTTTATGTTGTGCTATATAGCTCTTAGGAAGACGTAGCTTTTAGGCTCTTTCCAAATGATGCTGACTTCTCTTACCACATGGATGTTTAGGCATTATCAGCATGGAATTTTAATGTGGGAATGAGCATTGCAGGATTAGCCCTTTCCCATCCCCTCTAGTCAGAGCATCATATACTCTGCATCATGTCAGCTGGGTAGCTGTTCTGCTCTAATATCTCTACTCTGTGCTGGTACATCATACCTCCCATTTTTTAAAGATTCTTTTTCTCTATTATTCTTTCCTCTTGCTAGCCAGACACATTTTCACTATGTAAAAATAAATATGGTCTGCATATTTTGATTCTGTGCTCAAGCACAAAGTTTTCCAATGAATGAGTGCTTACTGCTTATATGTCTTCTATACTGCAGTGTTCCACAACACTGTTGACAAGTCACATCATTTCCAAGGTTCTTAAAAGCAGTTAAAATAATGTTCATACTAGCAATAATTAGCAAACAGACTATATGAATAATCACAGTCATTCCCACAAAGATTTCTTGTTTTCACAGACCAATCCATTATCTGCTTCAATGAACCGTCTTGTTGTTAATTTGCAGGGCTTTCACCCCTAGGTGATGGAAATACCTGCCCTCTTCCCAGTCTCCCATTAAGTATGGTTTTCAGTAATATGTATAATTCATGAGAAAAATTTGTTTGTCAAGCATTCCAGACAGGTCACTTAAATCCTAGATCAATTGATAATGTTCACACCAACATGGCCTGGAATGAAAATAACCCTTATACCAACTTCAGTATTTCCTTTAAACTAATGAGTTGGGCTTCAACTTTTAAAGATGCATAGGAATCATTATTATTTTAAGTAAAGATTAGCAACAGAGTTTTTAAACGAAAAAAGATTGCTACTCTGAATGCACTTCTTACAATGCTAACAACAAATATAATGCACTGTCACAAATGCATTCTGTCTTTTCTTGCAGCAGCAGCAGGTGGAAGCTGAACGGGGAAGACAGTTCAGGTAGCTTTTAGCTTCTAACGCATCAGGCTAGAATCTATCTGGAAGAGTGAAGTTGTCATTCAGCGTATGTTGAGGGCCTAGATTAAAACTTCCATCCCCATTACATGTCCTCTCTGTCCCAACAAGAATCTCCTATCCTGTGCAACTTGAAATGTCGTGAGCAAAATCTAAATACAAGTACCCTTGGTAGCGGTTAAAGTCAACTGCATATATCGTTTCTTCTTGTAGCTAAAGAGTCTGCTTTCTGTTTCCATGATTCTTTTTCTCTTATGCATCTTTATGCCAGCACTGAGCAGAAATACATTTCTGTTCATCATTGGATACTTCATGAAGGAGAAGGCAGAGGAGAGCACTACACAAAGTTTGGATTTTTGTATATGATCTCCTGAACCTACTGATGTCAGTGGACATCTTCCCAGTGATGTCTATGGAACCAAGGCTCTAACTAGGGCTTGATCTGAAAGGGACAATTCATTGATGCACATTAAGAAAATTCTACATTTGTGGAAATTATGTATTATGAAGAATTTTACCATCTCACCTTCCCAGTTACACATTCATACTGTATTTATATGATTTATTCTTCCATTTATATTTAAAGCCAGCACTCTGGATCCACTCAATGTAAACAAGTCTGTATACTACAGTGCCCACATATAATTAAAAAATAGATATATGTAAATGTGACATTTTAGTGAACAGGTGTAAATATATCAATCTCCTACAAGCTAGCATTTCCTGCTCATAAACATTATTCCCTTACTGCTCTGTGCTCACTGTGCTTAATCCTGCAGGAATTATGCTGTTTGTTGCTACGTTTTGTAATGTACAGAACTTTATACAAACGTATGCAGGAAGCTGTGACGTTTACCTAAGTACTTCTGACTAAATGAATACTGAAAAAAAAAAAAAAAGTTTTGTAACGCTTACACTAAGAGAACTTATTTGTATCGCATACTGGAAACCTAAAAATTGACCTTCCTACTTAGGTCATCCCAAATTCTCATCGAGCCCTACTTTTGTGAGCAGCCAGTTGCTGAGCGCTCGCTCAGAGCAGCAGAAGCCAGGCTGGAGCCTTTCGCACATCCCGCGGTGGGGCTGTGTGGGGTCAGGCCCATGGCTGGAGGTCAGGACAAAGGCATATCCCTGCCTCGCTGAGAAGGTCCGAGCCGCCGCCATGGACAACAGTCCTAAAAGAAATATCAGATGTGGGCAGGGTTCACTTCTGCAGGTGCTGCACTGAAGCCTCCGATGTCTTTGCACTTAAAAAAAAAAAAAAAAAAAAAGCACACTGTGTTTTCTTTCTTTAGGTGACATTTGTCTCACCTGAATTCTGTCATATTAATAATAGGCAAGTGCTTGGCCTAGCTTAGTCACCCGAGCTCCCGCTCTCATAAATGGAGATGACGGGCACCTCCCCCAGGGGTTAATCTGCTGTCTTCCCAGAAAAAAAGTCAAGGAAAGCGGGATGGTTCATACTGAGGAGGTGCTCACCCGTTGTCTGCACAGGCAGATGAGACCTAGCATCAACCTGATGCTGAATTTTTTGTTTATAGCTGACAGGTTTAGATGAGGTAAATCCTGCTCCAAGACATTAATTTTCTTCCTCTTTCAGGCTTTCGTGTATATTTATTAAAAGTCACTTTAAGTTGGCAGCTTGCTGTTTTCCTGTTCCGTGGAGTTGCTGTTCAGGCAGGTCCATGTGCGTGCTACGCCTTAATACGGGGGCGAATGAGTCTGTGGTCTGAGTCGCTGAGGTTGTCAGACGAGATGATCTCTTCTAGCTTTGAAGTCCATCAGGCAGGGGAACTTCACTAATACACTCCAGCATAGTGTTGGCCCAGCATTTATAAAACAGCATTTCGTAATGATAAGGTAAGGAAATGTTCAAGTGAGGGACAGATGGACGACTGCTTTCCCCACCTTTTCCGATAAGACCTGTACAAATGCATGACATTGATGAGGATGTGTAGCTGCATGGCTTTTTGGAAACAAGAAGGATGCCCACGTAGTTATTACTTTCAGTGGTACAGAAAAAAGAATAAACTCATATGAATTGTGTTTCTGATCATGCTTTGAGAAATGAGCAACCTTTATCTTCCAGAACAACTAAACTCTGAACGACTCACATCACCAAATTCCCATCTATCCGAGTTTAACTCCACCTACATGGCTATGTGCTTATGGTTAACACAAAGATTTGTCCTACCCGAGGGAGCAGTTTCATGAAATGCTGCCTTTGAAAACTGTTTTAAGAAATGCCTCAAGCCAGACTATCCTTAGCTGTGTCCCTAAACTGGAAACTGCCTCACTGAGTACACAAAATAGGCAGTGACTTTAAACAAGGGCATGGTCATGGTCCTGCTGGGAGAGCCCTGAAAAGCTTTTGTTTCTGTTGCCCCCAAAAGAAGCAGGGGCACATGGCTCAGCCCCAGAGCATCCCCATACCCCAGTAGCTGCAGCAGCAGCAAAACTGGCTTTCCCAGGCTCTGCGCCTCGGATCTGCCTCATCCCACATCTGCCCCTTCCTACGGTTGGAGTCCTGGATCCTCAATCTCATGATGACACATTCCCATTTTGCCCGTGCTGCGAAGAAGCCTTGAGCTAGCTCTGCCAGGAAATGATTGCAAGGGCAAAAAATTGAGGGTTTGGTAGGGTGAATGACCAAACTTTTGGGGCAGCAAGAATATCATATGCTCGTGTATGGGGATACAAATTGCAAAGAGCACGTTAACGTTTGTGCTGGGTACATGAAACCTGTATTTGCACGAGCCAGTAGGATAGTTGCGTGTGATGGACAAGGCTGGTACCAAGTCAGGTACTTAAAATTATGTTCTTCACACATGTTCTTCACCTGGTGTAAATTGGTATAGCTACCTCCTTTTTAATGAACTGATGCCTGCTTCTACCACCTGGCCCTGATTTACTTATGTTTTAAATCTTATGCTGTACTGTTTGTCAACAATATCGAAAATGTTAGCTTGTTTCTGACAGCTTTTTGACTTCAGTAAACTTCTAGCTAAATGATCATTTCGTTGCTGAGACCTCAGATTATGCAATTGCTTAATGAGGGGGGATGTGCTGACTTGGATACTCAGTTTTTTTCCTGATACCTACACAAATCTAAGCTGTCTCTTTGTGTATGAAAGAACCGTCCCCTTATTACCAGGAGAGGTAAGCTCTGCAGGGCAGAAGCTGTCTTTCTCCTCTGTTTGCCCAGTGGCCAGGCAAATTCTTTTTATTGTGTTTTTGGTTGTGCCTAGAGGCTAGGTCATGGATCAGGGCCTCCCTGTGCCAGACACTATACCGAGGCTTGACAAACAAACGGTTTTTACCCCCAAAGCCTGCTGATTTATATAACCCTCCAGCTACATAAATAACAGTTTGGCTATCGAGGTGTCCTTGTTCCACAGGGATGTTGTTTATGTCAAATGTTGTATTTAATTGTCCCTGGGCTCAGACGAGCACGTGCAGTGTGAAGCGGGCAACACGGACGAGCCCGGTCCCGTAACGTAGTCCCTCCTGCTCCCACCCGGAGCGTGTCAGGAAGCTGGGGAAGGGGTTGGCTGTGGCTGTGTTGGCAAGTGGTGCAGCACTGCAGAGTAGCTGAAGGGAGTGATACGGCTGGTGCCGAGGAGCCGGCATCCACGCCGCGCACGTTTTGGGGAGGTTGCTTTTAGAATAGCCCTGACGTGCCCTAGGGGTAGAAGTGCAGCTTCTGGTACAGTGTCATCTGCAAGGAGTCCAGTTTATGTCTCTTGGGTTGCTCCACGCTTTAGAGAGTGGTAGATGGCATCGATGGCAAGATTTGCTTCAGAAGTGCTCTCCTGGCTCTCATTTAAAGGCTAATTAGATTGTTGTGGAAGCTCTGTCCAGCTCAGGACGCAAGCGAGACTCACCTGGAGATTAATCAGTGTCCTTTCCACCCTCTTTAACCGCCTTCTGAGCAAAAACATAGGGAGAAAAGAACATGCAATATGGTCAGTTGTATACGACAGAGAAGAGCACACATTTCCTTGACTGTCTGAAAAGGAAATACCCTTTTATTTTATTACAACTATGCATGTGTGTTTCTTCTGGAAAGGACCTTCCTTCAGCAAAACATGGAGAAAAAGGAGGCCTGACCCACCTAAGGTCAACCTGCATTTCTACAACAGACATGATGTACCACAATATTTTACAAAGAGATCTTTCACCTTTCTCATCTGAAATGCACATGAAATAATTGTGTGTCTGCTGTTAGCACTGGCAAAAGAACATTGACAATCTTCAGAGTTTAATCTGACAATAAGATGCTCAAGTTAATTCCTAAATGGGTTTAACTGATTATCTGCACTTTTTTCCCCCAGGAAACTGTTTCATCTGGCACCATGACATCATTGCAGGTTAGATGCAATGTCATATAAATCTGTAGGAAGCCCGTCTTTTAAGTTGTAGTATTTCCGAAGTTTTTTACTACAAAAAATAGCATACATGTAACTACGTAAAAGTTGACTTTGACTAAGGGAAAATGATTCTCTGCATATTTGCTCTAAAGACAGCATATATTTGAAAATGTTTTCTCTTTCAGCTGTCAGCAAAGGAAAATCAGTCCCAGGTTGTTTCAGTGTCATATGGGGACAAAATACATTTTCAAACGAGAGGGAAAGCCTTTTTCATAGAAATGCCCTACCTCTGCATCTAGAGACATGAGGTCCAAAGAAAAACAAGCAACCCAGAAAGTCCAATCCCATTCACCATATCTCACACCAAACATTATTCTGTAATCTTTCAAGGTCCTTACCATGCAGTGGTCAAAGTTGGGGTATCCTGCCTTGCCAGTGCTTTTTTGAGAAAAGGCCAAATGTCCACCAACTCAGGAGAGTAGACTCTAAGCGTATATCAGGTTTAGATTTATCCCTATAATTGTATGAGGAATCAGTGGATTAGATTTCAGCTACAGCCACTTTATTTGGAGAGAAGTAGGTTAAAAACCAGCAGGTGGCAAAATGACAGCTGTGGAAAGATGAGCCACAAAACTGTCCACAAAAAAATTAACTTGATTACCTATTTTTCTCTGATTTTCCAACCCTCTGACCTTTTAGTATTCCAGTAGGCCATCAGAGACTCCTAATGGGATAGATACCAGATACCCTACAAAGCAGTGGGGCATAGTCTCTGTATTTACTATTTATTTGAAATATTGTGCTCTATGCCCAGCAGGTCCTCTGAGGGCCATCAGGAATGTGAAGGACTCCTACACTGCCCGGTTAACAGCCACCTGGAGATAGAAATAATACATACACTGTGAATGCTTTTAGTTTTTCTTTCTAGTTTCTTGTGAGAGGAGCTAAATTCTAGTTCTTTGTCAGATATGCTCCTGAGAACTTTTTAATGTAAAATGTTAGTAGCTTTGGTGCATGGCCTGTTTCTTACCTTGACAAGAAATAAAAAGGTCAAAGGGCTCCAGATATCCCACTCTGCACACAATTTATAATTTCTTAATCTTCCTGGCTCCCTCAAAGTTTAGGTCTTTCCACTATTATGGTTTGCTTGTCTAAAAGCATAAGGAAACCATAGACTGATACTCTTGGTCTCACCTTAGGCATTATCCAGTCTCTTGGGTGAGAAGCAATCCTGTGGAAATGTCAATAACAACAAATAACCCGATGCTGTATCATAGAGAAACAACTGTGAAGAAGCAAAGGCAGGCAAGAAAATAATGCTTCTAACATCATTCATTCTGTTCTACCATGTCAGCCCAGTTGGGTCTCTCTTCTGTTATCCCTCACCTGGGCACATTTTTGGAGGTGGGACCTGTTACCATCTGTCCGTGGTAGAGTAAGGCTCATTGTGCATACACTTCACGATCGTATCTCCATTGCTGTGGAGTGCATTGAGATCCTTGCACGCCGCGTAAGTTAAACACATTGGTATTACACTTCCTTATCTTTGTTACACATATTAAGGACCAGTCCTGTTTATACCAAACAAAATTGTCCAGCTTTGCTAATCGTATTTTTCTCGTCCTTGTGTGGTTATGGTCAAGGGTAAATATTTGGCTTCTATATGGGGTGGAATAAGGGGGTAGTGAGGTGGAACATAACTCAGTAAAATTCCTTTATGAACTTATTCTCATTCAGTATATCATATCCTGACACAGAAAGTTGCACATTAACCAGACTTGTGACTACATGCTACTTTAATTGTTTTTATTTGGTGCTCTGTATAGCTGGAGGCTTTTTTCTATGTATTAATAAACATTACATTAATTTTCCATTGTTCCTGGCCTTAAGATATCACAGGTCAAACCGGAGCCTCATGGATCCCACTGGAAAACAAGACCAAACAAAAATGTCACGTTGCGTCAGGAAGTGACATCAGTAGCTGGAGTTTTGCTTCCAAACTTCTGTGTTTTACTTGACTTGCGAAGCTGTTTTCCTGTGCAAACCCATAGGCTTAATACTTGTGGGAATGACTGAGGACAAACATCTTGCAGTTTTACTGACTATCAATGCATCATTCTTTGACACACTATTAACAATCTGTTGACCTACGTAAAAATTGGAGTTTCAGGGAAAAGGAAAGTGTCCCATGTCTGCTTATCGATAAAATGCTCACGCTGCATAGATACATGAGTATATTGGATCGAGCTGCTCGTAGTTAACACATTCAAGATCCTACTTATTGTCAATATCTGACCCAAAACCAATGATTCATGTTCCAAAGAAAATGCTGCTTTTATATTTTTCCACCAGCCCAGTCTCTCACCACAGACCCAAGCTATTCCCCCAACTACTGCTCTACATCTGGGTGACATGAGAGATAATTGCAGGACGCTTACAGTCCTGATAAACTATGGTTTCCCTTGCTCTGCAGCCCTTTGAAGTTGCAGACAGTTTCATGATAATTGATAATCTAATCTCTTCCCAGCCTGTTTTTTTTTAAAAGGCTGCTCTGAAACAGCAAGAAGGGGAAATATTACAGCATAAGTATTGATTGCTGCATGCAGAGGTCACTGTGTGGGGATTACACTTTTATCACAAGGTTCTTGCGAAAGGTGAAGTTTTGGCAAGATCCTAATAATAACTGTGGAGTGCTAGTTAAATACAAGGGGCAGGGGGAGGAAAATGATTTTTTATTCTTAGTACCTCAAGGCTATACATGGCAATTACTATTGCAGAGGCAATAAAGAAGTTGTTAATTACAGGTTTTATACCCTTGTAGCCCAAAGTAAGAATGAAAGGACTAAAGGTTACAAGTGGTACTGAAGAAAGAAAGGACAGAAGAGTTGCCGGAGATTTTTTTTCTCATGTGCAGTGAAACAAGTTACTTAAGTTACAGTGGGATAAGACGTGACAGAGGGGCAATTTCAGTTTGAGCAGGATAAACACCTGAAATCTTACTTTAGCCTGTAATTTGCTTTATTTGCCTTTGTATTTTTGCTGTGATTACATGATTACCTAAAACCTCCACATCAACTGCTGTCATCCACTGGAGCAAAGACATTGCATGAGGACAATGTGAAAGATATATCTTAGTGTGTCTCAGCTCTACATATGGTTATTTCAATGTCTGAAATTCTGGACAGTGGTTTTGTCAGGGAGTCCCACTGGAAATACAGGAGGAGTGGTAAGTGGAACAGTTATCCTTTACAAGCATAATACAGAAAAGCACAGACGGTAAATATCTGTGTATTTAGCAGAGGCAATTTGTTTGAAAATGAGGAAAGTTTCCGTTCCGTTCCATTGGAGGAACTTATCCTTTGCGATAAGTGATATTCATGAGAATTTGTAGTACTGTACAATATGTTAACTAGGGGCATGTAATTTTCTGAATGCTGACAGGGATAAATATATGCGCCTGCACACACACAAAACTCACACATACTTAATGAGAGCAAAATTAAAGTCTTCTGAAACAAGGCTGATTGATTAAAACTCAACAGACCCACACAAATATGAACACTAATACACATGGCTCATAAAGTGCTTTCAGACCACATCTTTAAAGGGGCAATGCAAACACGAATTTCTCACCAGTCCAAACCCTCAACTGTGCCAGACGAGAAACGGGATAACTGGTGAGTCAAAGGTGTAGCTGGCTCCAGGAACATTTCCTCTCTGCTTTGCTTTTTCTTCCCTGACGGTACACCATTGCAAATCAGAGCTCTTTAACTCTGAGCCAAACTGTATTTCCAGATTACTGGAAACAGCAACATGATCTGACCTTATCCGTCCTCACCCTGCTGGCCTTTAAAGTAAAGAAGAGAGTGAGAAGGGCTGTTGTAGAACCATCTACACAGGTTTTACACCTTCTGAGAATTCATCCGTTCCATTACACTCAGCATGGTTGTTTGTAAAATTGGACTTAGGCAGTGATTTATTTGCAAAAAATCAATAAAGTTGAATTTGACAAGGAATAGGTCTTATAAGCCAGGTGGAATTGAATACAACTGGGAAATACTGTGATACTCCAGCATTCTCCTTTTTAATTCCTCTTTCTGCTCTCTCTTTTCTCTGATCTTTTAGATGTGTGTCAGTGCCTTACTGGTAGGTATTTAGGTAATACAGACATTACTGCTGCTCTTTCTGCTCCACCATCACCTCTTCTGATCACAATAATTGCTGTCACTAACTGTGAACAGATCCTGATTTCCAGCAGGTGATATTTCTTCACTCATTCTCTACCCTTCTATTACCTACTTCTGGTGTGCTCCTTCTTATGGTCTCTGCAGGCTTCCTTGAGCCACCAGGCATATGAGTTCCCGGAGACTCTTTTTCACAAGAAAATTGAAAGAAGAATTTGGTCTCTTGCTGTATAGCTTGGTGGGAACTGTAGTTCCCTGGGAGCCTCTGGACACCTGCAAATCCAATGTTTGAGCATTGTGCATGCACAGATGATTTGTTCAGATCATCTGCCATGAGTTTAGAGTGTCCTGGATGTCTCTGACCCACTAGACGTGCATACCAAAGTTGGTCTGCAACAGCGCAGCAGATCTGAGACGACCTGGAACTCTCAGACTCGCCGCACAAGATCTCTGTGGCTCACTTACCAGACCCCTGCCCAGCAAGTCCTGAACATAGGCACGGATCCCTAATTTTTATTCTTTCTCTGATCTCTCTGTTAGGATATCATCTTCATTTTCTCTTTCTTCCTCCTGCTCTCTGTGCTTCCATGTGTTTTCATTTCCGCATCTTTGCTCTCCTCCCAACTCGACGCATTTGGGAATCACTCTCATCCCAGAGGGATGCGAGGGGACTCCTGAGTGTAGAAGGCCTCCCACATACTATACGGAAGAGAATAATAGACAGAAAAAAAAAATCTTAAAATAGCTCAAGAAATCCACTTAGCCTTGGCATGCAAAATCAAGTCAAATGCAGGAAATGCTGCACTTTACCTGTTAAGGCTCCAAACATACGCTAAATAAAAGGCAGAAGGGGGACACTTTTTTTTCCTCCACCTGGAAAGAACTTCTGGGTATGTTTATAGTACTAAAGGTTTTCTTCTTAATTTAATATGTTGGTTGATCCTAGTTTCTTGACCTGATTTAATGTCCTTTATTTTCAGAATTAAAGCTTTCTTTCCTGGCTTGTTTGTTTTCCCTAGCAGTGTTCTTATGTCTGTTCATAACATTCTTTCTGAGAGATGCTGTTTCTTCTGTGACACCTGCTCTACCTATGACAGGGCTTTCTTTGATGCAAGTTCAGGCAAACGTCTAGGTGGTGAGGAAAAGTACTTTTAATTTTTTCTCCTTTTCTGGAGAGCATTTATAAGTTTTCTTCACTGCACATTTTCTTAATATCTTCAGCAGATTTCGTGTCCCATGCAGACGTACCATTTCTGCTAGGTTAAGATCTACACCCCTCTTTTAAGTTAAAAATTACAGCCAAGTTTTACACTTACCCTTTGGTGCCTGCAGATGGATTACATGAGATCTGTTATCTGAGTTGCGGCTGCCCACCACAGAAAAATATAAGCAGTGTTGGCTTTTTGTGTATATCTAATGAAGGTTTAAAACAAAAAGCTTGAATAAACTTTTTGTGGGTGCAAAGCACAACTTCCAATCATAATGTACATGACGTAGAATTATATACATGTATGAAATATGCATTAAATATCTGTAGCTTAGTCTATTTTAAAATAGGTAAACTATAGGAAAAGTCTGGTCTGAATTCAAAAAAAGAAAGAGAATGTGTAGTCCGGTCTGTCACCCTATCCACTACTAATCCTTTTGTGTCTAGGTATTACAGCTCATAGGGCTTGTAGGATCCCAGACCCCAGAAACTCTTAGACTGACGGGAAGAGCTGCTGCAGTAACGCCGCTGACTGCATACTCTTACGCCGCCCGACTTTGTGCTTCGTTAAGCCCTGTGCACAAAATGGCGTTGTTACTCACCTGCGTCTCCAGAGCGTGCTACATCCATGCATCGGAGAGAAGGATGCGATCCTGAGTGTTAGTGTTGCCCTTGCTTTATCTTTGTAAACTTAAAGTACACACTTGAGAAAGTGCCTGCTGAAAGCATCTGCCTAGCTTCAGCAAACACAAGTGATGGAAACAGTTCATCTTCCCTTCACAGAATTTCTTAAGTTTATCATTTCCTGTAACAGAAGAGTTCATAAATATCAGTCTGTAGCTCCTTTGGGCGTCAAAGACAACATTTCACTTTCATTAACTATGAATTGATGATAATGCAGGTTAAATTTTTGATTCCTGTTAAGTCTACAGTTGCAAGGACAATTGCTATTTGCTCATGCTATTGACAAACACTGTTAGCCTTTGCATCTGCAACTGAAATAAATCCATGGCCAAAATGATTGGGCATTTTGTAATCTAGTGTATGCACATCTAGATGACATGAGTGTTCCATATATGTAACAGAAACAAGAGAGTGTATGAATTTGCCTAGCAGCCTAGAGTTTCAGATCACTTTCCCGAATTACTTATGCTGGGTTTGCTGTGTGCCTTTCCTGTGTAGTTGCACTGGAGGCAATATGGTCACAGAAAACTTTTGCATGCTAAGATGAAATTGATATGTGACTAGGCAGGTTTTTATTATTATGGATAAGGTTGTTTCTTTCCTGGGAAATCCCATTTATGTTCTTCACAAACTACAGTGGTAGCCGGTAAGATACTTCAGGATGATCACAAAAGAGAATTTTGCCATTATTTTGAAAGCAGACAAATAAGATCTATATAAAGCTTAAATTAAGACTAATCAAGAATTTGCCAATCAATAGCTGATTCATAGCTCATTAAAAATTATTTTTTTAGAAATAAAAACCACCTGAGACTTCACATGTCCTTCATATTTCTGTGGACAACCTGGGCCACCTAGTCACAACATACTCTTGGCAATGCTTCCTGCAGTATTCAATAGAAAAATGGAGCTGGGAAGAAAACGGTGTGTGTATTTCACGCACGTCTGTTACTCTCTATTTCACATAGCAACACGACAAGGTTCTGTCCCTTCTGAACGTTTTATTCACACTGCTTTCGCTCCCTCTCCCTTCCCTTTGGCCGCCTTTCTCACATCTGATCACTTCCTTCATGCATGTCCATAGGGAAAGGAGATTCATTAGCCTGAGTATCCATATTCTGATCTGTAACACGGGGCTTGGATGTGTGCGGACGGCGTGGGACGCAGGGAGGAACAGCCGCTCTCGGAGCTAGTTCCCTACGGCAGAGCAAGCAGCAAATGCTCTGTGGGGAATAAACTCAGGTTGGCTGTCCTAAACTATTACTCTAATACTAAATTCCTTTTAGTTTATCCTGCATCTTAAATAGGTGGGTAGAATTGATGTTATTTAATAGCCAGGATATTCATAGGAATGACCTACATACAGAGGACACAGTGTGTAAACAAAATTGCATTTTGTTCATCAGCTACAGTACAAATCAATTCTGGGTAACAGAGACATCCTAATAAGACATTTTTTTGTACCTCTCTCATCAAGGTGAACCTTAAAATAGTTGTGTAATATACACATATAATAATAAATTATTAACCATACAGAGATAAACTGGATCCATTCAGAAACAGCCAGCTGCTACTTATAAAAAGGATGTTGAGGATTATGAATAGGTCACAGATTTAAAATTGTGTTACTATACTAGTGGGTAGATGAACTAGATCTACTTACACCTTCTTCGCTGAGGTTATTCCTAAATACACTGTGTGCAACCTACAGGAAGGGTACTCCCTTGTATTTTGTAGGCTTGGAAACGTGAGTTTCCAAGAGGATTACACCAGGGGTTTCTGTAATTCATTTTCCTCTCTGACAATGACTGGCATGTATTCACAAGTGAGTGTTAAATGTGATAAATTTGTAAGCTAGATTCCAAGTGAATCAATTAGCTACATGAAGGCTACTAATCTTGGATTACTTATGCTCTGGGTATATTTCTACCAGCTCTGCGTGCACTAACAATGTGTTAAATGGTGGAAAAGCAACAAAGCAAGTTGTGGTGATTGCTACAAAAAATATGCAGTCTATAGTCTGAGACAGGTCAGATGAAAATGCGGCTAGAGATTAGCAATGTAGAATCCCTCAGATAGATCAATGAGACTATCTAATATTGATGTGGGTTAGAGGAAGCAGCCTAGCAGAAAAATAAAACTTTCAAGACTGATATAAACAAAAAAAGGTTCAGGAAAGTCTGGTGGAGTAAAGGGACAACACACATCTGGGCAAGAGAATCAAGATCTAATGGCTCAATACATGAACTGGGAAGGGGAGAGTTCAGAGGAAAATGTTCTGTGTAGTAGGATTGGAACTGTGTGTATTAGAGGTTTTGGAATAACAGGCTCACACAGACATAAAAGAAACTGCATTGCATGAAGTCTTCCCCTTCAAAAAAAAAAAAAAAAGCTGGATATCCCCAGAATCCAACACACTGCCAGTTTTAGAATACAGATAAATTACAGCTCATCAAAAGCAGTAAGGTAGAGCAAATGGTAGGTATGTTTACCTGTTTTTCGCTAGCAGCATTTATTTTTCAGAGTCATAACATCTTCCCAGTGGAAGAGAGACGATTCAGAGGCCTCGGATGGGCTACAGAAACTTTCACTTCTCGGTCACAGTTTTGAGTCCAGCCTGGGTTTTCTGAGGCCCATGGGAAAAGACAAATGTTCCTGCCCTTGCATGATGCAGCTGTGCAGTTTTCACCCTCTGCCCGCGTGAACAATCCCACCCCAGACGGAGCCCACTTTTGCTCCTAAAACCCTCTTTTTCCCACATCTGCCGCACCCGCGGCCTGGCCGCGCTCAGGCCGCTCCGCGGTAACTCGCACCACCGACCGCTTCGAATCGGGAGGGAAATAAAACAATCCTGAAACCAACCAAAGGCGTCAAAGAAATGACAAGCGGTTGCTTGTAATCAGAGCTGAGTGGAGGAGAGATTGCAGTCTGCGGGAGGAACGAGGGACGGAACCGAGAGACGGTGCACCGCCGAATAGCCCCAAAAGGAAGCGTTGCTTATGGGGCATCAACTCATCTTTATCTGTCAGCAGCGAAAACACAAGAAGGCTTGCCCTTTTGAAATGTAAACAGAAAATTATGCCTCCAACACAAACCCAGGCCATTAAGAAGGCAGCTTTTATTCCTTCTCATAATGTTCAGGAACATAAGGCGGTAGCAGCGATGCGGCTCCCCAGCTGTTGCCAGGGGAAAGGAGGAATGTAGCCTGCCACATCTGGGGTGACATCTTTGAAGAGGCACTTAATCTGCAGTGCTGAGGTATGCTAAGCCTCTTTGCTTTTCTTTACCAGTTCTCAAGCTAATACTACTCCTGGAGAGCAATGCTGATTTCAAGTCAATGGGCGAGATGAAAGAACAATTAAGGACAGTGATGCTTTATGCATTGTGGAAAATATAAAGACAGGACAATAGCATAATTCCTTGATCACTCCGGCAGAAGATTTACTTTGCCACACTTTAAAGTTGTAGGTTCCCAGCTTCTAAAACAAAAATGACAGGAATTTTTAATCACCGAGTGTGTGTTTTGTGAATTGAAGGGGGGCATTGAAAGACTGGAAAATGAAAGGTATCTGCTGCTATTACACTGATGTGTTTCTATTGGATCAAAGCCTTTTCTTTGCCATAGCTCTTCAGAAACAATTTGCCGGTATTGCTAGGCAGGCATTACACAAAGAAAGACATCAGGTAAAGAAACACAAGAGAAGCTTTAATAAGTAAGAACGTCTTTATGGCACTATTGCTATTTTCTAATAATTGAAAAACTCAGAAGTCAGACCTTTTTGGTGGCTGTTTAATGAAAAAACAAAAGGGAAAAAAAAAGGACAGAAGTGAGAGAGAAAGAGAAGACAGAAATTCTGATCTCAGATGCCTCGTCCAAACTTTTCTCTAGTTTGGGGTGGATAGCATTTATTCCAGAAGTGGAATACAAGACTGAGTCTTACAATTGGGTAGCTGGCCATTTCAGTCTTCAGGTTGCTGTGCTACACTGAAGTCTGGCTGCTTGCATTGTGCTAAATGCTGAAGTGCGGAATTAGGATATTACAACTTAAAAGCGAGCCCTGCACTTCAAATAAATGTTCTTTTAGTGTTGAAAAGAATATTTTTTATTTCATCTTGAATGGTGAAATGACTTTAGCTTTTATTTTTGCATGTTTTAGGAGCTTTTACGTCTGGGTGTATGATACCTGGATATTACTATTCAAGTTATGAATCTAACTTTATATATGGATGCCTCTGTGTGTGTATTCACATAAACATATATATCTACCTGCACGCAGACACATGAGACCAAAACTCATGGTTCAGCCCAGTCTTCTTACTAAACAAACACACAAAAGCAACCAAAAGCCTGGTTCTGTTCACAGTGCTCAAAAATTAGTCTGTTTAAAGCAGACATTTCGGACCAGAAATTTCAGGAATTTCTAATAGCTGTACCTGATTTGAAAAGGAAAATAACCCCAGCAAGCCAGAGCAGTAAGCCATTTTTTCATTTATGAAAAAGTGTCATTGACAACGTGTAGTACAGGCCAGGGCCTGTGGTAAAACCTCAAGAGAGTTTTTAAGCATGCTGCCATCCAGTCAGGTTCACTGGGAAAAGTAATTTGGATAGCAGTCTCCTCTTTCCCTTCTGTCTCTGATGGGCTGTGTGACTGTGGACAGGTCATTCAGGGTTTGATCCAAAACCCATTAATCTAAAGAGAAAGACTCCCATTGACTTCAGTGATCTTTAGATTGGGATCCGTGTTTCTGCTTCTCACCTGGATGCTACTAACTTCCACTGTGTGCATTTGAAAGATGGAGTCTTTCTGTGCTTCAGTATTCTCATCTCAAAAGGGTCTGTGAAGGCACAGCCTAATTGATATTACCTGTGATAACATTTTAATACATCATCTTATTCAGAGACATAAAAGGATAAATACTAGCGCACGATATAAAAGGTTTGTAAGGCTGTGCTAGGAAAAACAAATAAGAAAAAAAGTCTTATTTATATCTGAAAAGTTGTTAAGACCTTCCTAGGCTTAAGGTGCAAAAGTCGGTAATTTTTTCTGCAGTCGTGGTAGGATTTGTGCATTTAAATTGCTGTTGCTCTGTGGCTGAGGGATGGTGTAGGAGAATGGGGAAGGGGAGCATTGGATGAATGATACAGAAACCATGTTAGTACTTTGGGGTTTTGTGATGTGCATCAGGCTGGCTGGACTCGTACCCGGTGTCCATTTCTCCATAGGCCTTTCAGTTCTTTTTTTCAGTACAGTTTTCTATTGATACTGTGGGACCTAATTCAGTATGGAATTCACAAGAACAATTTCTCTCCCGTTTCATGATCTTTAGGACATTCTTCTTTTCTGGTGCTTTAGCATTCTCTACTGCTATCTAGCTGGAGTTGAGGCCAAATCCATTCCCTAAGACTGTAGTACCTTCTGCTTACGATGCCAGTTTAAGACGGTGGCCCTGATGGGAACCACATGTCCAATACTGGTAGCAAGTCTTGACTCTTGTCCAAGAGTTTTCTTACTCTAACGTATGCTCAGCCTCAGTGCCATGCGAGGCTGGTAGGAATTTGTTAATCATATCCAAGAGATCATTTTTATATTATTTGTTCACTTATGTTGCCAACAGATACAGAAAACAGAGGATTCTGTTTTCAGCTGTTTCTCACAAAACAGCAAGAAGGAATTGGGTTACGTGGGTCACCTCAGACCCTCACCTCAGTTAGCAGTGAAATCAAAGATGACTCTGTAGAACAGGTGGAACTTTTACTAAAATGCTGTGCACAAAGAAATCTTTTATATCTGATATCTTTTGAATTTTCTAGGTATTTGTTAAAAATAAAATAATCCTTTGAAACTCAAAAAGTAATCAATACCATTTTACCAAACTGAAATTTACAGTTGAGGATACAATTGTACATTTTAAGAATTACAGAGATTTACATGTTACTAAATCCAGTGCTAGGAATATTCTCCAGACACTGAACTATTGGTATGCAATAAGGTTAAACCTTGCTGTTTTTACTCAGGATCTGGAAGCAATTCTATTTTTTTTCAACAAAGATTTGACCCAGGAGCCACCGACGGAGCAGTAGAGTAGAAAGATGCCTGTCTACTCTAGTACTATTTGGTGACAAACTTCCAAGGACTTATGGGGCTGGGCACTTATGTAAAATCTGTTCATTCTAAAAAGTCTACAGCATCAGGCTTACTTGTGAAACACCCAGGGCTGCTGGGATTTCACTGGATGGGAAGAATTGCTTTTCTCATGGTTTTCAGTCTTCCAGTCAAGATCAGAAACAGCAGAAATGCATTCAAAGAATTGTAAAGCCAAGTCAAGTCAAGCTCGACAGTGAAAAGATGCTTCAGAAAAAGCTCATGTTTATGTGAGTTACATAAAAAGGGTAAGTGTTAGACCTTCACATGGAAATTCTTCTGCTTGATCACCTTTGTGCTCTGTAAATTTCTGAATGAGCTCTGTTCTAGTGATAGCTAGTGACACAGATCTAACAAGTCAGAGCACTTAGAAAAAGCAGAGGAGAATGGGTTTGACCATGTCTCCTACATCTTCATGTCTCCTACATCACAGGTGTCTCTCTGAACCACCAGCATTTTGGGTGGATTGATTACATTCCTTTTCTTCCTCTTTCCTACCTTTGGAGGTGTCCTTTTTGTCCCTGTGTGGGAAAGGTAAAAAGCTATCTCCTATTCCACATCGCCAAGAACCAGCAGAGCATTGCATTTGTTGTTCTGTCTTGGTATTTAAGTGGACAGCTGGAAGAAGTAAAAAGAGCTGAAAATGTCGTGCATTAGATATGTAAAATAAGGTGGTGGATGAGTAAAGGAAACAGCAGAGCAGGGCTAGACAGGAACTGGGAAAGGCTGCTTTAGAAAATGAAATGTCTTTTGGCTCTGGAAGAGCCACGTCTGAGTGCTGGTCTCAGCCTGCCTGTGGTAGCTGGCTGTGCATATGGAACACTGCCGCTTTAAAAATCTATTTACAGGTGCTGTGTCTGTATGGACAAAATTATTTTCTATAATTACCAGTATTCTTTAAAAGAAAAGATCCCCAGGAGCCCTTCAGATGATAATGCGGTAGAAGGACTGAGCCGCGCAAGGCAGCACCCCCCTCCCCAGAAGCAGCCTTTGAGACGAGGTGAGCTGAAGCTGCCCCAGCCACAGCAGGTAGCTCAGCACACTTGCTGGCCTGAAGTGTAGATGTCTGAATGGATACCAGTTCCCTCCCCCTTTCAAACCATCCCACCATCCCACCCCTCTGCGTGCGCTAGCTTGCCCAGCTGTACCCTTTTATGCCTCTTATAGACACAAAAGCTTTGTGCACTAAACATTACTTCTGCTTCCAAATCATGCACATTCGCGTTAAAATATATATATACACTCACGAAGCCTGTAACTGGAAGCCCGACTTGGACAAGCTCTTGGGCCATGAGCAAACTTGGGAATTACACAAGCGAAAACAGAGCAAACCCCAAACTGCCACCTTCGGAAAGGTGTGGATTGCATTCAGGCATAGCGGGCTGGAACACTCCTCGCTCCCCATGTATCCCTCTCAAGGCAGTCGGAGTTCCTTTTCATTTTGCACTGCTATGACTGAGATTACAAGAGATCAGAGCGTCACCCTTTGCTTTTAGATGCTCTTACCCAGTGCCTGTAGCTTACTGCACATATGCACGCACACGCACACACACAACCCTCTCTTTGGTGTTCAAGGCTTTAAATTTATTAGCCTTGTGTAACAGTGATAGCCAACAGATACAGTAAAGCAATAAATAGCAATGTAGAATAAGAACAGACTAAGCCAGCCCAATATTTTATGCCTTTCCACAAAGGCAAACAAGCCTGGAAATGCTTCTAAAAGTGCAAGTGTAAACATGAATCTGCCTCTGAATAGTCACAGAATTTGTAAATAGCTTCTTAATCACCTTTGTCACTCCTGTGCCTTCTTCAGGAGACAATTAAACAAGTCCAATGTTTCTAAGTGCATGGTGCTCTGAAACAAGTTCTGGGATGGCATCCACTATACAACTTCCCTTTTAGTCTTCTAATTCTTCTTCCTTCTCTTAGACTGGGAGGCAATGGACCCACTATATGCTTCTCAGATATACCTGATGGGTCAAAATATTTTTGGTGATCTGTATAAATATTTTTATTTTTGCCTAGTCTAAACCTCTAAAATGCCACTATATGAGACTGGAATCTTTCTTGAGTCGATGCCTATGAGATTCTGCAGTACTGTATCAAGGCAAGAAAATGGAAACCTCCCTATACAGACAAATGAAGCCAGGCTTCAATTATTCTAATTCTAATGTTTAAATATATTATTTTGTGGTAGCAGGGTGAACTAGAGTATCTGAAAATTACCTGACATTCAAGACCGTGAGTTCCTATCAATTCAAACCCCTTTACCCTGTGTGGAGAAAACAGCTTCAGCAGTCGAAATGAGTAATAAAAAGACACTTCTCTGCTCTGCAGATTGCGGTGTGCTATGGAAATGCCCTAACAAACATTAAATGAACTGGTTCAGAGACTAGGAGCAGGACAGCTAGGCAGATCTCTATGAGTTAAGGCAGTTTTGCAGGTTGTCTTAGGCAGAAAAGTTTTGTGATCCGAGATAGTTCATTTAAAGCTGGCTGGGCTATCTCTGTGCTCAGCTGCAGAAAGCTGGGGAGATTTCGTTTCATGCAGCTTAGATGACTACAGCATGTATAATGTTTAAGCTAAATTTTTACAGCGCTCTTATGGATACAAATAAATACTCTGAAGAGATCATTTACCCAATCTCTTTTAAATGTCTATATTTGGATGAGATAAACCTCACGCTTTTCTCTCCACTGAATGTAGAGGGCTTAGACTTCTAGCTTTGGGATAGACAGCTACATGTTAAAGTCTAATGTAAGGGAGATAAATTCCCATCTCTACCTTTTCAGACAGCTAGAAAAAACCATTCACTTCTCTCAGTGCTGTGCTAATTCTGAATCCTAAATGCAGCAATGTAACCAGAATCCTAAATTCATATGCAACAGAAATGAGCGTAGCTGACAGGTGGTTGTGGCTTTGTTTCCCTCTGATCATTGGACTTCAGGAGCCTTCGGGGGGTATGTCATCTCGTTAATATACAAGAAATTTAGATCCATATGTCTCTGGGTGCACTGCTGAGGAACCATGTAGAAATCCTGCATTGCATCACCATATGAGCCTAATAAATGACCAAAGCCACTGCATGTCAGAAAACAGTATTCATTCATTAAAGACCTCAGTATCCGAGATCTTTATACAGGTAGTCACAGAACTATCTGAAAAATGAACTACTGCCTTTCCCCCCCTTTTACATTCAATCCCCTATTTTGCTCACTGCAGAGGGAAAAGAAGACAGGACAGTTTTGCTGTGGTAAACATTTCTTCTTTTCGGGCCGTAATCCGATCTCTGTAAGTCTCATCCTAATCTCTTACCTAAGGAGAAGGTAACCTCAAGCATGAAGTTTAATTTTTATTTTAGAGTATATGTTACAAAAAATAAACTACAGGGCTGGATAAACTTGTTATCCACCAAGATGTTTCTTTTCTGGGGACTTTTGCTGAATTCTTGTCCCCAAAGACTTTCTCTTGTTTTCAGTTGAACCACCTTTGGTGGAGCAGAGTAGCTTTCCTAAAATCTCATCCAGTCTCCTCCTTTGGGGAAGCAGTTCAGTTAGAGTTCCTTGTTTGTCTCCTGTGTTGACTCAAGAGTCACTGAGTGTTTTGTTTGTGGGCTTTGGATAAGTGGGCTACTTTCATTTTTCAGAAAGGAGAGATTACTGATGTGGAGAGAAAATAAGTGGGTATAAACTTTGCACTTACTGGCATCTGCAGCAGACAACAGAGAATATGTAGGGCTTAAGAGGATACCTTTTGAAATGCTATAAAGTTTAATACATTAGTTCAGAATTTATTCCTAATGTATCTCTTTTACAGTTTGAGATTTTTTTATTTATTTTTGAAGCTATGAGAATTATAGCAAAATATTAATTTCACTATTCTTCTAACAGACTATCATGATAAAATAAGCTCCCTTTCTTTGTTGAATGAAGACTTTATGAATAACAGTTTTAAAAAGCTACACTTGAATTTACTGCATTGAGGAAGCAGACAGAAATAATAAGATCAGGATAAAACCAGGCTCACTAGACGTAAGCCTGGGGGTGGCACGCCAATGTTTGATGGACAATGTGCTAGTGAGGTCCTTCAGTCTGCCATCTCAGTAGAGGCAGGGGATGGAGATCCATGTGGTAGCAAAGACACAAGGTTTATTGATGTGTTAGTAACCATGGAAGTGCCTGAGAATGGTCACGTAGGAATTACGGCTTCTCCCCCCAAAACCGTGATGGGATCAGTAGCCCAACTGAAGTGCATCTACACCAACTCACGCAGCACGGACAACAAAGAGGAGGAGCTGGCAGCCATTGTGCAGCAGGAAAACTATGATACAGTTGCCATCATGGAAAGATGGTGGGATGACTTGCACAACTGGAGTGCTGCGAAGGATGGCTATAAACACTTCAGAAGGGAGAGGTGAGGAAGGAGAGGTGGTGGGGTAGCCCTGTATGTTAGGCAGTGTTTTGATTGTCTAGAGCTTAATGATGGTGACGATAGGGTTGAGTGTTTATGGGTAAGAATCAGGGCGAAGGTCAACAAGGCAGGTGTCATGGTGGGAGTCTGTTATAGACCACTAAACCAGGATGAAGAGGCAGATGAAAGATTCTATAAGCAGCTGGGAGAAGTCTCACAATCGCTAGTCCTTGTTCTTGTGGAGGACTTCAACTTACCAGATGTCTGCTGGAAATAACAGTGCAGCAGAGAGGAAACAGTCCAGGAGGTTCCTGGAGTGTGTGGAAGATAACCTCCTGACACAGCTGGTGAGGGAGCCAACCAGGGAAGGTGTCCCACTGGACCTGTTGTTTGTGAACAGAGAAGGACTTGTGGGTGATATGATGGTTGGAGGCCATCTTGGGCAGAGCGATCAGGAATTGATAGAGTTTTTGATTCTTGGAGAAGTAAGGAGGGGGGTCAGCAGAACTGCTACCTTGGACTTCTGGAGGGCAGACTTTGGCTGGTTTAGGGACCTGGTTGACAGAGTCCCCTGGGAGGCGGTCCTGAAGGTCAAAGGAGTCCAGGAAGGCTGGATGTTCTTCAAGAATGAAATCATAAAGGCACAGGAGCAGGCTGTCCCCATGTGCCGAAAGACGAGCTGGCAGGGAAGAAGCCCGGCCAAAGAGCTTTGGCTGGAACTCAGGAAAAAAAGGAGAATTTATGACCTTTGGAAGAAGGGGCAGCCAACTCAGGAGGACTACAAGGGTTTCATGAGGTTATGCAGGGAGAAAATTAGAAGGGCCAAAGGCCAGCTAGAACTTAATCTGGCTACTGCTGTAAAAGACCATACAAATGTTTCTATAAGTACATTAGCAATGAAGGAGGGCTAAGGAGAATCTCCATCCTTTATTGGACACAGGGGGAAACATAGTGACAAAGGCTGAGGCACTTAATGCCTTCTTTGCCTCAGTCTTTAATAGTAAGACCAGTTGTTCTCCAGGTACCCAGCCCC
>JAVJGG010000030.1:24664607-24733585 GCA_035590195.1 Aviceda cuculoides | reverse complement strand
GGGTTTAAACACCCCCCCCCCCCCCCCGCCCATCCAGTCGGTGATGGTCCAGGTATGGGATGCTGCTGTAATCCTGAAATACTTTTGCAAGAGCTTGGGAGAAGCGTTTGCGTCTTGGTGAGGATGGCGGGAGCTGCTTTTCAGCGTTGGGGGGTTTTTTTGCAGGTGTTGGTTGCGGAGGTAGCGATGGAAGTTTTAAGGCTTGTCAGACCCCACCTAAAGCTTTTTATTTGTTTGTTTGTTTCTTAAATAAGTGTCCTCGCTGTAAAAGATAGTTGATTTTTTTCGGTGCTCCTGGTCTTCAGCGTATCCTAAGGGTGCTCAGTGTCAAGGAGGCTGCTTCAAGCTGCTTTGTAAATATTTGGCTGTCCTATGTGAAGGTTTGATTCCTAGAAGGTGGTGGTAAGCGAATACAAAGGGGAGCATATGTTAAAGGGTGGTTTGGGGAGAGTAATGGTACAGGCTTTTTTGGCTCTGTGGGAGGGATGTTGGGGTCATAGGGGACTCCTAAAATTTCCCCTTAAGGGATGCTTCAATACCTTCACATATGAATTCCGTGCCTTTTTTTTTTTTTTTTTTTTTTTTTGCATTCTGTTCACCTCTCTAACGGGAGGAACTCCTGGCCATAAAAAACCAGGCAGGCTTCTTTCCACCTTAAAGGTTTGGAAACAGGAAGGCAATTTTGGATTCTGCCTGCAAAAAAGTCCCTACGCAAGTTGTAAGCGAGTTCATTGTATACCCTCACCCACACGTTTACTTTGGGGAGAGCCGTGGGAAGGGGAAAAGGAAGAGAGCGATCAGGCCGGCGGTATCTATAGGCTCGGGCTGGCACCCTCCCAGGGCGATAAGCCATCCGTGGCACGCGTCGGGAAAGGGGCTGCGCATCCTGCTCTGCCCCGACAGCCGTGCTCACGGGATTGTCCCTCTTGGAGCCGCGCTGGTTTGCCGCAGACCCGTCTTTCGGGAAGTAAGGCTGAAGTGCCCTGGTGCTCTGCCTCGTCTTTCTGCTCCGCAGACTGCTTGGTGGGGAGATGATCCAGCCCTTTTGCAGTTTTTCGGCTCCCACTTAGTTTTCCCCCAAAACTTGCAGAGGATCTTCTGGGGCTGGGAGGTAAGGGTGTTTTCCTGGTTGGCTCCTAGCTGAGCATTTTTGAGAAACTGGTTTCGGAGACTGGTGAGGGGAGCAAGAAAATGCTGGGTAGTCGAGACAGTGAGCTCAGGCGAGTAGCACCAATATAACTTTAGCGCTTGATTGGTTGAGTTGCAAAGTAGTGCATGGAGTCCGAGACCTCCAGCTGAAAACAAGGCCCTGCTATGCAAAAGACTGTAGGGATAAGTCTAAAATTTGGCCAGCGCACCTGCGCTGGTTAGGGTTATGAAAATACTCTAGCTTTGCAGATGTAACTGCACGGGCAACCCACCCATCACTTCCAAATATGAACTATGGTATGACTGGAAAAGAGTTAGTACAGAGGTATAATTTAGGCTGTTGAGGGAGGTGTTTGACTATACCAGCAAATGAAAAAGTTTGTTTTGCCAGAGTAAGCTGCTTCTCCCCTGGGAATTTGTTAGTTATTTTATCTGTGATTGTGTTACTTTATCCAGGCACTGGAAAAGCCTTGAAAAGTGGCCTAGACCGTAACAACGGGCAGCTCCAGCCCCAGACCGGTGAGAGTTCGCACACTCCTCCATCTCCCAAGCAGGTGTCTCGTTACTGTCCGAAAACCTGTTCCTTGCTCCGGCGGCTGAGGGCTGCTAACCGGGCTTTTGTACCCCCGTGAGCCCAGGCTCTGGGAGGCTGTGACCCAGGCTGCCCGCCCTTTCAACCTGAGGAGCTTTTTCGTGATTCCTGTGGAGTTAATAGAAAGTGTTACCGGGCAGATCTGAACCCCTGCCATGGCTTAAACACAAGCAGTAATGAAGAATTAACTCTTGCAAAGTAACTATCAGCTTGTGCTCCTGGGGAAAGCCTAAGCCTCCGGCGACGGGGTCAGTGCTGCTGCAAGGGGCAGGCGGTCCTGCGTCCTCTGCTGCTGCTTCCCTTCTTCCCTTCTGGAATCTCAGGCTTCCCAGGATGGAAAATTAACCCTGACCAAAGTAAATAAACAAGCATTTTTCTGCTGGGCAGGCAGGTTGAACCAGCTAATGGAAGGTCTGGTAAGTGCCAGGGACCATCAAGGGAAGGCGGTGGCCAGGGAGAGGGCACAGGGGTAGTGTCACCGCGCCGCTTTGGTGGCAGTGAGCTTGCCAATCAACTCGGCTCCTCACGAAAACATAGGAGAAATTAATGTTTGATGAGGTTCCCCAAAAGCATTCTCGCTGGTGTTGCCTTCCAGCTTGGTGTGAGAAAGTCACTACCATTTGCAAATCCCGCTACTTAAAAATGGGGCTGCTATAAAAGCAAGCTGCTCAAAATGTTTCTAATTCAAATAGTGGAGAATTTCTTACTGTCTTTGGGTTATAAAGATAAGCCTTTAAGAAGAGGGCCATTTTCTTAGCCATGAGAAAATGCTTAAATGGAGACACCACCCACATGTTAAGTCCTTTTTAAAAGGGGCTAAATCCTCTTAACAAGAATATCTTTAGAGAACTCCTGTGGCCTTTAGATGACATGAGCTGTGGAGAGGCTGGTTCGGCATACTTCAGAAGGGGCTGGGAGGATTTACATTTCCAAACTGAATACTTAGCACCTCTCTCATTTTTCTGGTGGTTTAGAAAGCACCTCTTCCTCCCTCCTTCTCAGCAAGTCACAGCTGGAAAGGGAGAAAAATGGGGTAACGCACAATCTTTCTCCTAGGCATTAGGTAAAGGAGCAGGCCAAACGGCATAAATACTGAACAAGGATTTAAGGTATGGGAGAAAAACCTGCAAGTTGCATAAAGGAAGTGGGTAGTTAACTAGGAGCTTTTCTTTATTTTGCAGGAATAAAAAAGTTTGTGAAGACACAGGTGTTTCCATATTCAGACCCATTTTCTCATTTCTCTGCCTGATAGTTTGTGTTACTAGGAATGAAAGCTAGCATGAGGCCAAGGGCCTTTGCTTATTCAAAAAGCATTTAAGGGAGTTTCTTTGGTTTAAATCCATCTCCTCCAGCAACAGACTGCTTCTGAGCCCAAGGAGGTACCGCATGGTCCTTTGGCACAGCTGCCTGAGGAGAGTTCAAAGAGGTATAAATCCTGGTTGCCCTAACTGTGCCAACAAGCATCTAGTGGAAAGCAGGCGTCCTAATAAAACGGTACAGGAATAGCCCGTAGGTTGCTGTGCTTGCTGAGGGTGGCTTTGCTATCCTCACGCAGAGTCCAGCTATGCTGGTGTGGCTCCGTCTGCACCAGAACTACCCAAGTATGGTAGCCTCATGATGATAAGGGCTTCTGGCAGGTTTCCATGAGCAGCTGAGACACTCAAAGGCTCCGCTGTTGCTGGAAGGAGTAGGCTTGCTTCTCCCTCACCGTCTCCTCTGTAGCATCTCCTCTGCCCTGCCCCTGGCCAGGCAGCACTCTTCCCCCAACCTCTGTGCTTGGGGAGCATCCAGCTGCTGGGGGGGTTGGATTTCTGCTGCTTTAACAAGGTAAAAGAGCTGGGTCTGATGAGCGTTGGGTCTGGCACGCGGTAGGTATTGGGCGTATGTGGCCCAAGATGGGATGAGTGAGATGGAGGAAGGAGACGGGAGCTTTCCCATGCAGTGGTGTTGAGGTGTTAAATTGGCCTCAGTTTTCCAAAGTTAGCCTTTCCTGTTCTCACCATGAAGATATCTTCCTTGTGCCACCAGATTGCTTGCCAAAGGCTGGATATGGGTCAGTTTACGGCCAGCTTATTCTTCTGTGGAGGCTGCTTCAACTGATTGAGCAATTAAAGGCATTTTCTTTCCCCTCATTTTATCCCAGGTATGTTGGTGCTGCTCTGTTAATTTTTACAGTGTGCTCATTTGTGAGTATGTGCAAGCATTTAAAAAAAGGGAATCTTTAAACTTAGGAACAGCTGTATTTTGCAAGATGAAAGGTTCTCCCACTACTTCTCTGACTATGACTGTGGCAAATGTTTGAGGAAGGAACACAAGAAGAGGGCTTGCACGAGACAGCCCTCTGCTTGCTTTGAGAGAGTACTTGCTTGGTCAGGGGTTACAATGAGTTTTACAGCTACCAGTGGCCTGTGTTTTTTGTTTAATCCCTGTTTGAATCTAGTTGTAGTTCTGACCTTATGTAGCAACAAGTTCTATCTATGATTAAGTTATCTCGTATGGAAGAAAAAAAAAATTTGTTTCTACCTTTTTCTTCTTTTTTTTTTTTTAATTTTCATTTTGAACTTACTGTCTATAGTGTTATTGGGTGATCCTAGATATTGTGGTGGGGAAAATGATTTTCTTGTATGTGCTTCTCTACACAGTTTATGATACATTATCTTCTGCTGTCCATGCTCCTCTGCAAGCTGAAGAGTGCTAGACCATTTAATTTCTCCTGAAATGAAAGCCATTCCTCCTTTTATAAAAGACCCCCATGGGCGTGAAAACAAGCATGTCTGTTAGTTGTGAGTTTTCGCTTGTGAAGCTGTTGGGGATCGGCAGCTTTGAAAGACGTTTTGAAGACGTGGTAGACCCGCTTTGCAGGCCTAGCAGGGGCCAGGGACCCTTTGGGAGCCACAAGGCCTTAACCTGGCCATGGCAGGGGGGGTGTGTGGAACGGGAGGTATGGAGCACGGGGGATGAGCGTGCCCGACCGCTGCGGGAACGTCTCGTTACAAAGCGTAGGTTGTGAAAAGGAAAACGAAGTAGTGGCGTTCGCCTGTGGAGCTTCCCTCCCGTGCAGGCCGGTCGGTGTGGTGGGGCTGTGGGAGGGGAGGCCGGCTCTTCCGCCTGGGGGGATCAGGTGAGACATGGAGATGGGAGCTTTTCTCAGTAGCCTCAAGCACGACACCTTCCAAACCTTGGGGCTTGGCTTCTGGAGGTGTGTGGCCACGGCTCTGGTGGCGGGTTGGTCCCGGTGCCGGGGCGGGAGGGTGGCCCGGGCCTTAGCGCTGGCCTGTGGAGGAGCTGCCCGCCGCGGGTGAGCTGGAGACGGTGACTTGGGTTCAGGTGGGCTTCGTGTACCCACGGTGGTAACGGAGATCCAGCCCTGCCCAGAGCCAGCCTTCGGCAGATGGAAAGCTCTTCTTAGTGTAACTAAATCTCCAGGTTTTACAGTCTCTGCAAATAATCTCATTTACAGCTGGCAGCGCGGCGTGTGTATGTATGGTGGCAACTCTCATCCTCACAAATGAGTAAGTTGGACTTCAGGCTTTTGTTTTGGCTGGCAGAGTTAATCACTTCCTGCGTTGTTTTTCAAGAGCAACTCTGCTCTTGCTGCTGCTGCGGGGAGGAGAAACCCCCCTCGGGTTCCCCGGGGGTGGTGGGAGGGAGGCTGCCCTGCTTGAGGTGCTGCTGATGAGGTATTTGGACTCGGTTTCAATTTCAGTTCTGTTTGAAGGCAGACTTGGCAAAATTGCCCAATTTATCACATCTTTAAAAGGGAACTATTTCACTTCTGTTTTCCTCAAGTAAGTTGGTCCAAAACCACGCTTGGAAGTGCTATGCCTGGCATGGGTGTCCCTTGAAGTACTGTGCTGTCTGCTTGGAGGGTGCTGCTATTTGCTGGATCTCATGGCGTTCGTGGAGTTCTTAATGCCTTGTGGGCTCAGCGTGAGCTGTGGTGAATATTTCCATCTGCAAGCCCTGTAAAGGGAGGAGACAGGAGTTTGACTGGGTGTTGATGAAGCTGGAACATACTGAAAATGGCCTCTGCGATGTGGTAGGAGTGTTCTACATCATGCTTTTTAGCCTTCCCTTTATACGTATATGAATACATCTCAAATGTGTTGGTAATTGTTTGCAAACTGAACTTGCCTAAGGTTAATGGTGTGTCTTGTGTCTCTCCTGTCCCACTTAGGTATGTGGACAGTTGTTGACTTGTTACAGTGTGAAAAGTAACACGCTAACTCTGTCAGCACTGCATGTGCATGCCCTGCAGCTTTCAGGCTTTTGCCTAGGACCAAGCTAGGAAGGAAAGGTGGAGCATTGAAGAGCACCTTTTCACAATCAGCCAGGCATCTTTTCTGTGACTGCGCCGAGTTAGGGGGGCAAGTATGGCTCTCATTTATTCCACTGGGATGTCAGTAACTGGCCTCTGGAAGTAAAACCCATATCCCGTTTTGTCACTTCGTTTAAGTAGGAGACTTAATTTGATTACCTACATCTACTTTCAAGACTTCATCCAACTTGTATGTGGCTGCATCTAGGCCCAGAAGTGACCACTACCTAAGATTGACAACGTTTTCAAGGACTTAAAGGATCTAGGAGTTGCTTTTTAGGAAGATACTGAGTGCTTCCTGTGATGTTCAGTTGCAGTACTGCAGACGTTGAGTCCTTGGTATCTTGAGCTCCATAGGAACAAGCCACTGTTAAAAGCAGAGGCTGCTATTATTTTGGCTTCCATTTCTAAATCTTTACATGGGATCTTACAGTCTCATTGCATAGACATTGCAAGCCACTAGTTGTTTTGCAAAGATGTGTGAAAACTCGTAGAAAATATCTGAAGAACTATTTTTGGCAAAAATAAATCACTATCTAGTTTCCCAGTACCAGAGGTATCTGGTTAGCCTTGGCTGCTTCAGCTCCAGCATTCCTGCTTCAAGTTGTGGTATGTGTATATTGGTTAATATATGCATAGATTCTAGAAGTAATTTTCATTAATGAACTTCTTGAAAGACTTTCTTTTTACAATGGTATTCTGTTGGGGTTGTTTTTGTGGGGGGTATTTTTCTTTTTTGGTTGTTGTACAGCTGTTGGTTCAAAGGTTGTTGCATATTGCATAACTTACTGCTAGTAAGCGGGGTGGGGAAGAAACTCATTGGCAAACTTCCTTCCTTGTTAATTAAGGTGACATTAAAAGTCTCTGGTTTAGGTCTCAATGATGGCTGTCACCATGTGGTGCAAAAGTCACATTCTTATATATGGTGTCAGGCTTATCGATCCACTCTACTAGTTCTCTCTAAATAAGACTTTCTTTTCATTTTGGTTCTACACATTAGTTACAAAAGCTTACTAAAATTGGAGTGCAGTAACATAATTTTTTTTTTCTGCAAGCCACTGAATCTGCACTGTAGGATTTCATGATTTTTACACATCTTAAAAGTACAGATGTAATTTTAGAGTGAAGCACTTCTCCATAGAGCCAGTGTGTTATACTCGCTATAAAACTTAGCTTTCAAACTTGCCTTGCATGTTGTTCAGAAACAAACTGCCATGCAGACTTGCTTGCATCCCTTCTACCTAGACTCCCATTTAAGAGGTGTCATCTGGCAAATTTCAGGTCTGGAAGTAAAAAAGTAATCTCTTGGCCTGGCATTTATGTTGGTACAGTCCATTTATGTTGACAGTAGTTTTGTGGCTTTTTGGGTGCTACCACAGTGTAAGCAGATAAGTATGTAAAAATACGAAACGATGTGCAGAAAGGGTTTCGTCTTGTACCGTAGGTGGAATGGTGGTTTGTGTGTATCAGGTTGTCTACCATGTGCTGGAAAATAAGTGCTTTAAGGGGCAGGTCTGAAGGATTTGCTGTGTTCTCTGGCTGCTTCTGTAACGGCAACTGGTCTTTCCTTCACCCTCTGCTTGGGCTTTTATAACATCTGCTGGTTTTAAAGTCATTTTTCCAACCAGAGATGCTAGAAATGCGATTTATGGAATTATAATGTCCTGAGTAATGCTAGTAACCTAATAGTGCTTTCAGTACTTGTTTGCTTGTGCTGCTAACTCTGGAATTAAATGGCAATTACCATGTATGTATGCTGGTGTTATTTTGCCTTGCCAGTGTAGCGTTTTTAGACAGTGTTGGTCCCACACATTGACAGTTTTTTGTCCCTGTACAGTAAGCTAGTTCACACTTTGTCTAATGTCTTCGCGTAGCGGGAATTGATGTTGGTTACAGCTCTCACAGAAGGCTTTTGTGTGGCGATATCTGAAAGCTGTCTTGTTGGAGCTTTTATCAAGGCTATTGCAATGAGGCCATTATCCCCACTCGTGGCGAACATAGATATTCGCAGAAATTTTTATAATAATGCTTAGTAAGTGGCACGCTGGTAAAGAGCGACAATGCTGGAGTGGTACAGAAATAATACCCGAGGTGGCAGCCGTGCGGTGGTGGGGCGTTATCTGTCCTTGCAGACTGGGGACAGGGTGGGAAGGGAACCCCGCGCGGGGCAGACGGAGGGTGGTGATCAGGGCTATCGCAAGCACGAATAATCCTGGCTGTCGGCTCAGCGGAATAAAGTTTTACTTTTCATGGTAAGACTTTTATCGAGCAGCTCCAAGTAACCCAGATCCAAATTGCTGTATAATAGTTCTGCATGTCGTCCTTTTTTTGTTTCGGCTGCGCGGTATCTGTAACCTAAAAACGTCTCTTGGGAGTTATGTAAAACTGTGAGTCGGGTGAGAGGAAGCCGAAACTTCACAACTCTGCTGTAGTACTCTTTTTAAGCACAAACCTCTTGAGCTGGTAGAAAAGACAACTTACTACTTGAGGTGGGGGTAGGGAGGGCTTTAAAAATTATAATAGCATTTTCACCGGCTGCTTTGTCTCGACAGTGGGTATTTTGCTGGGTTTATTCTCATTTTCCCTCAGGAACTGGGCGTTAGAAAAAGCTCTTTTTGTAAAAGGCAGTGTCCTGAAAGCATAAGCAAGCTGCTTATTTTCTTTCTTAATCATAAGAGCTGCCTTGATGATTTTTCCCACCTCAAATTAGCAGTTTATTTATAACATGCTAATGTTCCGCATGCCCGTCGGTATTACTGTTCTGTCATGCTGAGCTGAGAATTGTTCTCTCGAAAACTGACACTGCGAAGATGACATAAATGAACATGGGAAATTGCGTATGATAGAGAAAAATTCAGGTGGCTTTTGGTATGACTTTGGTTCGCGCTTCTTTCTATAAAATCACTTCAATTTCCTTTCTGATTTGCATTGCTAGTCACATTTTTGTTGCTTGTTTTTATTTGTTACAAAAGAAAAATGCAGACCGTTGCCTTTTGGCATCCTCGCTCCCCTTTCATTCCTGTTGGCAAACTTCTCTGCGACTGTCTTCTGCGCGCTGCCACCAGCTGCCTCCTTGGATAGCGGGCAGGGGAGCGAGGAGCTTCAGGGGGCATTTCCCCCTTCTCAGGGCCCTCGCAACAACCGCTTCGCAGCCGAGAGCCTGCAAGGCCCCCGCAGGAAAGCTCTTCCAGATCTAGAGGTGAGCAGCGTCCTTCCCAGTGGTCCTCTGCTTCAGCTGCTCTACAGAAAGACCGGGGAGCGTTCAAAGTCCAGACCATGCAACACAGGGTGTCTTGTGCGCGGAGAAGGAAATGGCAAAATAGAAACACATCCCATGAGTTGCTGTACTTGGAGCCATGTGCTTTCTAGGTGTTTACGAGAAAGGTGCAAGATGATTTGGAGGCCTCCAACATTGTTTGCTTGTGACCTGTTCTCTAAAGATGCTCTTCATGTTGCTGTGGGCCTTGGGGTGCTGAAGTCCTTCCCTTTTCTTGTGTTGGTAACATCATGCTTTTTTTGAATATGTGGGAAGTGAATGCAACATTAGTGAACAGGTTGCATGCTGTTGGCTAGACATTAAGCTTAGGTATAGCCTTCTGTGGACAGAAATAAGTTAATACTTATAGAGCTTTTTTGTGGTTTTTTTGGGGGGGGGACACGGGATGACAGAAACCCACTTTGCTGTGAAGGGGAATGTGTAGGGGATTCCAGACACTGACATATTTAATTAAATTTAAAAAAAAAAAAAAGAAGGAAAAGAAAAGCAAGCTTGGAGGCAGGCAAATTCCCCTTATTCAGAGAAAGCCATATGTTCAGGATACTATCCTTAGTGTGATTTATTTGCTTCAGAATTAGGAAAGAGGGTTGCTAGGAAAAGTAAGATACATTCACTTCTCTCACCTTAAAGAATTTTATAAGGGTGATTACTATCTCTCTCCTTTCTCCCTCTTTTCCAGTCCTGGAGAATAATCAATTTAGCAATATGTCAGAGCAAGCAAAAATGGGATTGTTCTCATCTGCAATGCAGACACTGAGACAGAGTCTCTCTTTAAGGCCAAAATCAGGTATTTCTGCCTCAAAGTGAATCGGGAGTTATCGAATCATTCTCTGTTCAGTAAGAAAGGATCAGAATTTCAGCCTTTTTATTCCCCCCTTCAGGTTTGTCTAGTTTTTGTTTTCTTGACTACACTTTAGTTCTTTTGATGGCCTCAGTGCCACTTTGAACACATTTCTTTACTTCCTCCAACGGGGGGGAAGCAGCACCAGTTGTACCAGACAGGCATTTTATCTGTTGCTAGTACTTCATTTGAAGTGGAGAAACATGGCTTTCCCAGCCGTTTGAAGAGCTTGGTTGCCTCGGCTTGTGAAGAACAACCCCAAAACTCTGCTCAGCTGGCAGTTGAGAAGGGAGGAATCTCCTTAAGACCTTGCAGGGAGAAAGCTCCAAGCACCTGTGAGATGCTATATTATATCTAGCTAAAAATATCAGATACTTGAGCTTGCCTATTGACTTGTTCAATAGCGATGCCTTGTCGAAATGGAAAAAGCCAACAGATCTGGAACAGTTTTAAACTTCTTGAGCTTTGCATAATAGTGCAACGACACAAGAGGGTCAGCGTAAAGATCCTAGCAAACGTACTTGCCCACCAGGGCAGCCCTGCCTCTTTCACTGGTTGTGCAAGCGTGGCGTGCTAGAAGATTAGGCACAGCCTGCCTGCCAGCAGCTCTAATGGTCCTGGAGGGTTTGCTTTCCTCCCGAAAAACTGGTGTCAGATACTTTGTCTGGATTCAGCCCCAGACCCTTTGGTTAGTGTTGTGCAAATAGTACAAAAATGTATTGTTCCTTCTGCTGCAAAGTAATGCTGAACACTTTCTGCAAGTATTTCACCTCTCCCTGAACACCACAGATGATGCTTTTTTTGTCCTCCTCCTCGCTCTGCCTTGTGTTTGAGTGCCCCTCCGTGACTGCATGGGCAGGAGCCCCAGCGTGCAGCAGGTGCAGTCAGCTTCCCAGCTAGAACCTTGAATTAAGAGTATCTTGAATTAAGAGTGTGGGAAGGTACACAGTCTGCTCTCCTCTGGGGAAAAATGTGGGGTGTAACTTATTAAGTGTATTAGTTTGAACGGAGGTGGGTGTGCAGGTCAGGACTGATGCAGCGGCACACTTACATGGGGGAGATATTTATGCACGTGTCACTAGAAGTTCACCTGTTTGTGCATCTGCACCCCACGCATGTAAGACTGGAATTTTTTGGACTGTAATAGTGATCAGGGCCATGACTAGTTTCTTTCTTGTTCTTGTGTGTAACTGCACAGAGTGGAGAAACTTCAGCTTTCACTTACCTTCTTATTGCTTTCAGAGGCGGAGTTGAAACTTTAAATTTCTTAGGTCTACTTTGACTACTATCACATGGTTGTAGTACTCTGATCCCATTTTTCCCTTCCGAAAAAGGGCCCAAAACCCAGCACGCTTCATTCTGTCCATTTTGCAACGAGTCGATCCTTTTTTAAAGACAGACTTAGGAGCTTCTCTTGTGAGGAGCTACAGTTACCAGCAGATGCTTGGAGTACCTGTGAGTTTGTGGAGATTGTGTCATCTTCAGACTTGCTTTCCGAGGGGACAAGCTGCTAGTCCTGCCACCAGGTCAGCAGCTGCATCTACCATCTTGGCTACGGCTGAGATTGGACTATCGATCTCAGTGATGTGAGCTTCAAATTGCAGAAGAACTGATGAAGGCTTTGGATTGCTCAGACAAAAAGACAGGATATACACATGTACAGCCTTGGGGCTTGTGGGGGCTGAGCAGGAATCCTTGGAGGCAGTGGAACGAGGTGGGCCCTGGGGATCCTGAGGAGCTGGGCTTCTGCTTCTGCAGTTTAACTAGCTGCTTGCATCTCCCCTGGCATGGTGAGATGGCATCAGTCCCTTCACTAAGTGTTTTTATCCAGACTACCAATTTCAACAAAGTGATTTTTTTTTTTTTTTTTTTTAAGTTCAGTGTTAAGATCTTTAAGAAGGTAGGCCAGCAAGATGATTTGGGTAAGAACCTTTTACAGTCACAGTATGGAATTTTTTTCACCTTAACAAGTGAAGGCAGCGGTTTGAGCATATGCCAGTATGCCTTTCCAGAGCTGTGATACAGCTGAACCACAGTGGAAATCTGGAACTGTAACGACACTGCTTATAGGAAGTTTGACTCCCTGCATTTAACCACAAATGTGGTCAATCTTAGGAGAGGCAATAACGGAGAGGAAGAAAGGTGGTGGTATTTGATTAGCTTTGTTCTCCTTGTGTTCTGCAGTGCATCCGATGGATGCAGCTCCGGCTGTGAGAAAAGAGTGATAATATTACTGGCTGATGGTTCCAGTTTCTTCCTTGTTACACTTTGAAGATACTCTTTTGGGGTAGATATAACGAGACTTGCTTTCACCTTATTAAATTCAATAGTCACGTGCTATTATTAAATGGTTGTGCTGCTTGGTAAACTATTCGGTATTTCTGGAGACAATGACCTAGAGAAGAGGATCAGATACCACGTCAAGATCCTTCAGGTTGTCACTAGCTTCATGCGGGGACTGACACACAAGGCAGTCCAGTCCTGACAGGTATCTGCAGCGGGTGAGTGAAGGACAAAGCTCTTCCCCTTGCTCCTTGCCATCGCGCCCCAGACCAGCATGTCAGATCCGTTCAGTTCAGCAGCACGGGAACGGCTGTTTGTCTTGGAAACTAAAATATCCTCCTGCTTCCTATCGGCCTGTTCTCGGAAATGAAATGTAATCCTCTCATAGTCAGGGTAACCTGAATTGCCTGCTGGGGTAGCAAGGAAAGGACGAATTGGGGACCGGGTCCGTGCCGCTAGGAGCGCTTCCCGTGAGAGAGGAGATTTGCTGGAACCATCCTGGGAGACGCTTTGGGGACGTGGTTTCACAGTCAGCTTATGGGGATCCAAGTCGGTGCCGCCATGAACGGGGGTCATGCTCCCCCCCCCGGCTCAGGCAGTCCCACTGCCTCCCTGCCTTGGCGCCTGCCCCCGTACCGCCCCGCGCCCGGCCAGCCTGGGGACCCGCTCCAGCTGAAAGCTAACACTGGGCGAGCGATTAGTTTTCATCCCAGCGAGCTCCCTGGCCTGGCTGGCAACGTGGCTGGGGCAGAGGCAGCCGGCGGGGGCTGCCCCCCCCCGGTGCCCCCTCGGCTGCGAACGCCGGCACGCGTCCGTCCTCCGTCCTCGCGTGGGATGCCTGGCTGGCTGCCTGCGCCACCGTAGCATCTCCTCGAAGCCGCTGGAGTTGCGCGTAACGAAAACCTAACAGATGGCTCTGTAAAAGAAATAGGCGGCTTTTGTGCTGTTACTTACCCCTTAGGTTACCGAGCGCCTGTGCAGCTGCCGGCGCCTTGCTGGCGGTGCCCAAGGGCTGAAGGGATCTTGCACGTTCTCCCCATCTCCGGTTTTTGGCTTTTAAAGGTTCTGGGGGCAGTTTAGGGGTTTTGTGAGCAGGCGAAGGAGTGAATGTGGCTGAAAACGTTCTCAATTTGCAGAGGAAATCCACGGTTGCTTAAACGGAGAATCTGCGTTTGTGCCGTGCCTCGTACGCTTGGCTTCCAGTCCCTGACCGAGGCTGCCAGGCTACCTGTAATTTAATTACAGCCTGACGGCTGTCACTGAAGTAGGTGAAGATATAAATGTAATTTGTGCCTAGAAGTTATGTATATAGTGAGCTTGTAATACTGGAGGCCTTCTCCGAAATCATGGTTGTCAGGAAATACCTCCTGAGGAAAGACTGGCTGTGCTGCTTTGACAGGTACAGTCACTCCGAGCAGGGCTTTAACACGACCGATTTTTAATGGATGAAAGTAAAGGCGTTGTGGTCTTACACGAGAGGTCATGGAATCCTTGCACGTAGCAACTGGGATGGCTTTTACTGCCCATAGCCGCAGCCAAGGGGCTTGTCTTGCATGGGTTGTGAACATGGGAAGGCTCCTAGAGCTCCTGGTCTGCTGGGTGGTAACGAACGCTGGTGACATGGAAAGTTCATCAAGGAAGGTTGAGTTTCGTGACTGCAATCATAGCAAAGTCTCCTTTCTGCCCCTAGAGTGGAGAGGTGAAGCCAGCCTGCGTGGCAGCGAGAGCACCCTGCTTATTCCACGCCGCTGCAGAATTCGGCCCTTGTGACCAAAATACACTGCTGAATTTTGGCTTCAGCTTAAAAGGAGGTATATCATTTCGGTTGTAAGGGAACCTCCACGTACAAACTCAGCTAGTGCAGTATTAACTAACTAACTCTGGAGACAGCCTGTAACGAATAGGGCTGCAAAATCAGAGTTATCACTTTAATCTGTTGCCTAATTTTGAATATGAACTGTTTCGTTATTGATTACTTCAGCAAAAAACTTTAAATGTGTTTATCTCGCAATCCTTCCACACGCTGCCTGCTGCCAGAAGCCTCAGCTCTCCCCACAGCCGCTGCCAAAATTTCTATCTTTTTCCCTGACACTTTCTTTAGCACCATTGTGCATTGAAACATTTGCACGATAGTAAAATGTGAAAGCTGTGTAGCATTCCTATTTATTTTGGAATTCAGTGTTTTACACAAGGAACACTGTAACTCTGCCATATTTACTTTCTTGTATTTAATTCAATAAAACGTATTTACCTGAAGCGGACATGAAATTACCAGTTTGCTGTAGAAAGTGTAGGGCCACGCTGCAGAACTTGTTCCAAGTTAGCGCAGAGTGCGTGAGGGCTTCTTGCCAGCGCAAAGCGTGGGAGGGAAGTCAGGGGTAAGAAGGCTCTCGCTGCTATCCTCAACGGGCATCTGTTGAAAGGGTAGAAGTTATGGATGTCAAGTCAAGATGACAGGTTTGGGTTTTTGGTTTGGTTTTTTTTTTGTTTTGTTTTTTTGGGGTTTTTTTTAGTTTTATACTTCCAAGGTAAACCAATGACTGGCAAAGCAGGTTTCTTCCAAGGCTGCCTTTAAAGTGCTTTTGCTTTACCTTGGGTAAGAACTTGCAGTCTTAGATAGTGAAATGTAGTTGAGTTTTTTTGGGTAATCTTGGCTTTACAGTTTGATATAGTTTGGAATTAAGGTTGGGAAAACAATTAGTGTAGAAAACGAGGGGTGGTTTTTTTTGTTTGTTTGTTTGGGGTTTTTTTAGAATCTACCACACTCTAGGCTTTTTAGCAATCTAGGAAGCCTGCGGGCTGGTAGGGGCTTCCCATGGCTGCCCTCAGTTGTCTTACCCTTTCCTCCTACTGTGAAGAAAATAAGGCAGTCCTTCCTATCCATATACTGTTGAGAGAGACCATCATATGCAGGCTATTTTTGATCCTATTCCTTTCCATAATTATATGTAGCTTTTATAAATCTGTCTGGATGGAAAGATCCCGTGTACTTTGGAAGGGCTCATTTGATCTAAATTTAAGGATGTCTCATGTCCAGTTGTGAAACATGCTATTTTAGTTTGCCCTACCTACAGCTTTTACTAAAACAAGAGGAAAAGGATGAAAAGAAGAGACTGAGAAATGTGTGTGAGAGGAGGGAAAGATGACTCATAAGTGGGACTGCACTTGAAAATGAAAAGGATCAAGGTGTACTGATTGTAAGAAAGTAAGTTATGGTTTTTGTGAAGAAGGCACAATTAAATCTATGGTCATCTATCTTCTGAACAGATTAAGGTACATTTGTGGAAGAATCCATGAGCCTGAATTGAGTAGATAATTTTGAAGAGAGAAGAAATCCATTTAAAGAACAGAACTTTTAGTGCGGTGTTTAATAGGTGATATGTTAGTGCTAGATTCCACTGGAAGACTTCTCCAGGCTTCTGGAAAATCCCATTTAGCTGTCCATTGCCTATGGGATAGTTCCAATAACTGCACGGTTATACAGCAAGGTAGGTAGCAGAAAGGGAAAGAGGGGGAAGGCAGCAGTGCAAGAAGCCAAATGGGCTTTCTCTGAACTTTAGGCTGCAATGAACAGAAATTAAAGCTCATGAATAGACACCTGAGTTTCTGCTTTCATCCTAGGCATTGTCTCTTCTGCATCTCCTCTAATGTTCTGCTCTTCCAGTCTCGTTCTGATATCCATAAAACTGCCCTAAAACTTGGGATGTCCAACAGTCTTGAAATAACCCTTTCTGTAGGGTTTAAGTAGCATGCAATTACAATGACTGAGTTCTTCTGTATACAGCACTGCAAAAAGTGCTTGTGGTGATTCCTAAAATGTTTACCAGCAGTATCGAACAGCCACCTCTTCCCACCTTCTCCCTTCTTCTTTTCCTGCCTTTCGTCCCCACCAACCAAAAGCTAAAAGATAACAAAGATGTCACTGTCCAGCATGTGAATGAGGCTGATAGAAAAGACGTTTAATTTTGTAAAGCATTTTCATTTTGAGAAAAAAGTAACTGTCGGTATGGCATTGGATTAAAAATTGGCTAAGTGACAGGGAAAGGGTCCTTTTGATTGATTCGAGTGAGTATTTGCACTAATCCCAATACTAGGGAGTGCTTTCATCATTGTCGCAGAAGTAAACAAAAAAACTGTTAATGATAGTAATTGCTAGCAGAATAGCAAATGATAACAGAGCTCTCACAACTTGCTCTGGAGGCACATTCAAACACACTGTGTCTTTAATACAGCCAAAGGCAAAGTTGTATGCCAGAGAACAGGGAATGCAAGCTATGCCTTATGAAAGAAGGCCTGTATGCTGGAAAGCAGCACTTCGGAGAAGTCTGTAGTGGACAAGCAACTGCACGCCAGCTTCCAGCGCGCTGCTGAGGAGCGATGGCGCTGAGGCTTGCATCCTGGCGTCTGTTAAAACAGGAACAGGAGAGGGGATGCTTCTGCCTCAGTGAACAGTTTTGGTGCAGCTGATACTTAAAATAACATACACGATTCAGGGCTAGTACTTGTAAAGGGGAAAAAGTTGAAAATAGAAGATGGCGTTAAATAGGGCAGCAAAAATTGAGGTCTGAAGGAAATGCCCTCCAGTGCAACTCACTTAAGCAAAATATTGCTTAAGTGAAATTAATATTAAGGGATGACTTGACTGATGTACAAGATAGAGAATTGGGAGGGGTGGTTGATATAGCTGATGGTTGCGCTACCATCCAGAGGGACCTTGACAGGCTGGAGAAATGGGTTGACTGGAGCCTCATGAAGCTCGGCAAAGGGAAGGGCAAAGTCCTGCCTCTGGGGAGGAATAACTCCAGGCATGAGGCTGGGCTGAGGCAAACCTGCTGGAAAGCAGCTCTGCAGAAGAAAAGCCCTGGGGGTCCTGGTGGACCAGCAATGTGTCCTTACAACAAAGGCCACCGATGACCTCCTGGGCTGCATTAGATATTGCATTACCAGCAGGTTGAGGCGGGTGATCCTTCCCCTCTGCTCAGCCCTGGTGAGACCCATCTGACGTGCGGGGTCCAGTTCTGGGCTCCCCAGTACAGGAGAGACATGGGCATGCTGGAGCAGGTCCAGCAAAGGGGCACGAAGGTGGTTGAGGCCTCAAAGCATCTGATACGCAAGGGGAGGCTGAGAGATCTGGGACTGTTGAGCCTGGAGGAGAGAAGGTGTCTGAGCACCTGATGGGAGGGAATGAAGAAGATGGAGCCAGGCTCTTCTCAGTGGTGGCCAGTGACGGGACAAAAGGCAGTGGGCACAAACTGAAAAGCAAGCAATTCCATTTAAACGTAAGATTTTACAGCGAGGGTGATCAAATGCTGGAATAGGTCTCTTAGGTTGTGGAGTCTTCTTCACTGGAGATATTAAAAACCCAACTGGACACAGCCCTCAGCATCCTGCTCTAGTTGCCCCTGTTTTGAGCAGTGGGGAGCGGACTAGATGATCTCCAGAGGTACTTTCCCACCTCAGCCAGTCTGTGAGATGATTCTGGTGTTAAAGGACTTCTTAAATTGTTGAACTTGATCACATGGAGAACTTAATACTGAAAGCTGAAACAATGCAAACTCAAAGTGGAAATTAGACTTTTTTTTTTTTTAAGTCAGGGGAAGATAATCATGAGTTGATAACTGCAGGTTTTGAGAATAAATGTTTTGCTCTCTAATTTCTCTGCAGAGTTATGCTCCGTAATTTCAGCTCTGAACAGCCTTGAGGTCAGCAAGTCCAGCTGCCTGCTTTTTGGTGGGGGCAACTGTGTTTATGGTCCTTCCTGACAGGTGCTTGCTCATTTAACCTTCTCCTAACAGAGATTCTAAAATTGCATGGCAATCTCTTCCTAACCTTGGCTACAAGATAACTCAGTGTTACTAATGGCATAGCAACTAGGGGAAATCCAGTGGTCTGTAATACCTAGCAGGTCATATTAGAAAGTCAGATTCTTTTCTTTGATCAAAGGGCAGGTTAGAAAATGCAGATTAATTTCATTTTAAAATTTGACACTTAAAGGCAGTATTCATTTTTCTGGAGAAGTCATCTCAAGGTATTTAGCTTAGGGAATACATAGTAAAGAAGGCAGAGTAGAATGGAGAGATTGTGTCTGGTGTGGGTCAATTTTGATATAGAATCAAGTCCTTGCTTGACTCTATGACCTGAGATGCTCTGCTTCACCAGAGCCAAAAGGGATAATTTTTTGAAATATGCTTCATAATCTGAGAAAGAACAGCAACTTTAACTTCATTTCCCCTAGAAATTTATTCCCTGTGATGACACATCTGTTTTGGATGTTATCTGGTAAATATTAGGCTATCACATCAGCTTTTTAGATTGCCCTGTCTGTGGCATGACAGAATTTACCCAGATATGAAAAAGAAAATTATTTGGTCTACCAACACTCATTCACTTTTCTTATGAACTGTTGTTTGTCTTCTTGTCTTGTTTTTATTCCCTCTCTGTGACTGGGAATAAGTAAAACTTGCCATTTGGATCAAATAATTTATCTTCATTTTGCCAGCACTCTTAGGTTGTTCTGCTCCTTGGTGTGGCTGATGGAGTGATAAAATACTGCCAAGGTAGGATGTGCATCACGGCAAAAGCTCTGTGGATTAGTTGTTCTCTGTGACATTACACAGAATTTAAAACATTAAGAACTTGGCTATCTTGGTGCTGTTTCAGCCACGTAGGCTGCCTGCTACCAAACCAACTGGTAAAATAAGAGTATAGGCAACAGCTGCCTACCTTGACATGGGGAGGGAGGAAATCATCAGTCCTTAGAGTTCAGCAACCCAGGCTGGGTGAAAATCAAGGTCAGTTTGTAGTCAAAAGCCGTGAAGAAACCTGCTGATGGCAGTACTGGCTCCTGATCTAGGATGAAGGGGGCTGTCAGCCGTGGTTGGGGTCTCTGGGTCCCTGCTATCTGTGATTCTCTCCCTTGCTCTCTTCTTATGTGCTTTTATCTATTTTTGTGACTTTCTCCTGATTTGGAGCCTGTTTTCTGATTGCTTCTAGGAGTAGTTGCTTTTGGATATGTAAACTGTGTTTCCTGCTTCTTGGGGACTTGTTATTTATTTTTGTTACTCTGAGGTTTGGTATGTGGAGGAGGTTATTGTGTTAACTTCAAGGTTACTTAGGGATTTTTTTTTAATGTGATACTAGTAATTGCATTTTCAAAACTGTACCTAATTAACTGTTTGCAAATAATAAATTGATATCTGGATGCAAAGTCAGCATTATAGATATTGTAGGTGCAGAAATAACTTCTTAGGGTTAATCTGTTTGGATGTTGAGACTTCCTTAAAGTGAACTAAAACCCCCACAGTTTATATAACGTACAGAACTAGCCTGTATTACAGTAAATTCTCATCATCTGGCTCTAAGTGCAAATCATTGCATCTCATCTGGGCCTGGTTGTCTCCTGAAAGTTTTTTGTCAACTTTCACAATGTCCTTTGGAATCTGTATAATATTTTTATCACCCTAAATGGATTCAAAGTACATTTATTACTTTTGGGGAATCCACCTGTATGTTTTTATACATATGGAACTAGGTTAAGGAAGTACTTAAAAATAAAAGATTTTACTACTCAGATCTGATTTCTCATAACTAATTACATTAATTGAACAAGTAGTTACATGTAAAAACCATCGTGCCTCAGGCAGTGAATTAAAAATATGGAGTCAAGATTGGTGTCGACTTTTTTTAAGAAAGGATTCTCCTCCTTTGGGGCCATGCATACCCAACATAACGCTCCTGTGTGCCTGAGTGTTTGAAACTTACTGCCTTCTAGTTTGTAGCTCTCTGCTGTAGTTTCTGAAATGTTTGCATATGGATCCTCTTTGTCATTAATTTGGGAAGAACATACAAGTTATTTGGTTCCCTGTGAATCACCTGTCAGTAAGTAAAGCGATGCAGTCACTTGGCACTGCACTGGTGTAACTCGGGGTGGGTATTTTGTATGGACTGCAGGAAGGTTTGGAGAGCCAGGGTGGGAAATCTCAAACCACAGACCTGTGTAGACAAGAAAGCTTGCACTCCAGAACCTTCATTGGTGTAATTCCACAGATGCCGTCCTTTCTTACAGGTGTCCTGTATCCAAGGAAAACAAAGCTCGAGATGCTGTGGCTCAGGCTGGCAATTTAGCGAGCAAACTTTGTGATGCAAGCCCAATCTTGCATCATTACACTGCGCCTACACTGAGATAGTAGTGGCGTGGCTTTGCTAGTGCTCCTCCTTCTCCTCCCTTTTCCCTTCGTATGTATAAAATCTTATTAATTACGTCTTCCTAGGGAGTTTTATGACTATATTCTGCATGTTCTGTAAGAGTAACTCTCCTCCCAATTCCTATGTCAATATATATGCCCAGTATACTACTACTTTAGTTTTTAATCTATTTATCTGATACTGGCATTTACTGGAATTTCCTCCAAGGAAGTTCATCCTATCCTATTCTCCAGCTCTCTTAATGTCCTTCCTCCCCCCTCCGAGGGCTTGTTTGTTTAGTAGACAATTTGGCAGACAACTGACAGCATTTGAAAGTTTTTCTTTTTTAAGTAGCTGTGCTAATTTCTACACATGGTGTGCAAGCCACTCGGTGGAACTAATCCAATCACAATCTTATTTTGAAGTTGATGACTTTTAAAAGAGTACTTGTAAAAATAGTCCTTAAATACAAAAGACAAAATAATCTCTAGGATATGTTTGGAGACTGACTGCTTTGCGATGGTTTTTGTTTGGGACCAACCTTAAAATGATACAGAAGATATATTTCCCTTGGTCCAGTTCAGTTTTAGCCTCGCTAGTCAGGACGCTGAAACTCTCCCGAAGGGCTGGAACACTGCAAGCAGCTCTGCAGCCACGTGAAGAAGTGGTGCCCTATCACACACCGTGTGAATTTAAACTATCACTTTCTTATTTGGCTTACTTCGATCTCGGTGGGTAACATTAAAAGTGGACCTGTGTCAGTGTAATTGTTACATACAGATACAATACAAAGAAATGACACCAAGAAGTCTCTTATGTGGCCAGTCTGTCATCATGTCCTACCCTCCCCCCTGCCTGCTTGCCATCGGTTTGAAAATTCAGCGTCAGGCCTGTTTTATGACAATCTTGTTTTCTTCAAAGGATGTCTGTGGTGAGAAATTACTGACGTGAACAGCAACTGAAAACCCCTGGGCTTTGCTCTGGAGGCAGCAGCCTTGCCGAAGTGGTATCTTTGGGAATGGGGTAGGCAAATGGCCGGTAGCTTTGGCATCAGTTTGTAGGAGCAGGCTGGCCTTGAAGGCTGCTGGTGGTCCAGCGTGGCCCTGGCCGTGCTTCCCAGGGAATGGCAGGGAAACTGTCCTGCTGTTCCCAGCCACCCCAAAAACCTGCAGTCAGGATCCCCCTCCCCTGGGTGGTCTCTCTGTGCTTCTGCGTACGAGTCTTGGCTATTTGTCGGTACGTTTTCTGGAATTTTTGTCTCCAGAGCTTCCACCTTAACCCGGCGGGTGCAGCTCGGCCACCAGCAGCTGTTGGGATGAGGGAGTAGCTGTTGCATGGAGCCGTTTTCAGGAGACACGTGTGCTCCTCACCTTGGGCAGTTAAGCAGTTGAGATGAAAACTGGGTGCAGTTTCCTGAAAATAACTTTTCATATTTCAACATGAGGTGGTAACTGGAGCTTTCAAGGTTAGTACAGTGCAAAGCCATTGCTTCCAGTAAGAAGTAATTGTTTCATATTTGGTGGAAAAAATTGCAATAGAAAGATCTCAGATGATTCATTTCCTATGCAGCATAGGTGTAATTCTGTTGGTTTGAGGCTTGAAATGTGGCTTATGCTTTGGTTTATTTCTTGCACAACCGTTGTAATGTCCTTCCCCTTCTAGTGCAAAGAAAATACAAAGTACTGCACCAGTGCAGGAGAACAAGATAAGCTGCACATTTTAGCAGTGGCTACTATACTGCGAGCAAGCCTAATGGGGCGTAGGCTGATCCCATGGCGCCAGAGTAGGCTGATGAGCAGAAAATGGAATAACATCAAACAGGTTGTCCGCTTACCTCAATGTCCGAGTTACATTAGTGGTGGTGACTGAGATACTTTGACTTTCTGGCACGTCAGCTCCCCATGAGATATCGGGATGAAAATCAATGGGAATTAGTACCTTGAGATTATAATCCTCCTCCAGTAAAAATGACCTGCCGTGGGTGTAGGAAGAAACCACCGTTTTTCATTGCTACGTTTCGCTGCTTTCTTGGTTTGGTTCAGGTCGTTGTGTTTCATCTGAAAGCAGTTGGAAATGTTCTTCTGTTCAGACAGGACCGAGATGAGAGAATTGTGAACTGCCACCCTGGGGTGAGGTGCAGGGCATCGACGCACAGCGCCGCTAACACGGGAGCGAGCTATCCATGCTCTGACCGTTGAGCACACCTGAAAGCTAATGTTTTCCTTGCAGTGGGTGTTAAAAATGGCATCGTGTCATGTTCTGAGGTCATGACCGGGAGGCACTCATGACACATACATTGCTTCTTTCTGCATATTCAACCTGAGAAGGGAAAGCCATCGCTAGGTTCCTCTGGCTCCGATCCTGCTTTCAAATGAAGATCTGCCACTGAAACTTGGCTACCCACGTTTTAACTTTTTTGAGCTAAATATAATTCTTACCGTTTGATCTTTAAGCACTTGCAGTTTGTGGCTTCCTTGATACTCCTGATACTTCTGAGGGAATCGTGAAAATGGCAAATGGACGGAAGTAGGATGGTTTAATTAGGCCCTGAAAGGAAATTTACCAGAGTAACACTATGAGCCTTCAACTCTCAGGGTCAAATGCCTAATGAGGAGGGGCTGCGGATGATCAGAACGTAGTTTGATTTGATAATTGTGAGGTGCCTCTTATTGAATTATAAACCCAATTGAGACATACAAAGGGGATTTTCTTTTAATATTTGTCTACATTAAAAACAAACAATTTGACTGTAGTCGAATGAATAATTTCAATATAGGAGCTAGAGAAGAATTTCCCACAGTCAAAACTATAATAAGCTGATACCTGGTAAGCTGAAAAATAAGATGATAGTTTAGGAAACACAAATCGGTATAATGGGAAGGATGTTTTTGTCCTCTTTTTAATACACCTGCCATTTTCTGAGAAGAAGATTTGGGGCTTTTGTGTTGGAGTAGGTTGATCAGGATGATTTCTCTAAGCTGTGCTTTCATTTGCTTTAAAATGCTTCTTTAAATGTTACTTTAAATACCAGCTGCTTGTCACTCAACTAATAATCCTCACTAATAAGTAGTGATGTTTCAGACTCCTGTTCTTCCTTGTGTTGGTTTTACAGTGTGTTCAATTCTCAAGGCACTATTTTTGTGTATCTTTTTATATGCTTTTACCGGAGTCTAATGAATGGGATATGTATAAAACTTAATTTCAAGGTCATGTTTTCATTAAAGTGCCATTCCTGGTCTTGTTCCTCTGTGTAGGGTAGTATAGTAATGCATACTTTCGACAGGGAAGCAATATTTTTGGGAAGAGTTGAGAGGACTGTTAGAGCTTCCCTTTTAAGGACATACTTAGTTTATTGTCTTTTACGTGCAAGCAGTTTAATTCCCAGCCATTTCTTTATCTCCCTGTTCTTTTCTTAAAACCCCTTTTAATGGTTTTATACTGTCAGAATTAACTGCTGAAGCCAAGGATAGTATGGTACAAATTATTGGTACCTGTGTGTAGACCACTGGGGTAAATATTTCTTCATGAAAAAAGCAAATCCCTCTCCCTTCCAGGAGTTTGAACTGCAAATTTATTTCCTCATTGCTCAACAGAAATAAGTATGAAACGCAAGTTGTCACTAGGAGTCCGAAGGCAGGATCTCTGCTAGTCCTCTTGCATCTTTTTGATGACCTCAGGTGTTTCTTCGCTTGTGAGGTGACCTGCAGAGCTCAAGCCCCTTCCTTCCTTGCTGAGAGCTCCTCTGCTTTCGTCTTTGCACCTCTCCTCGTTTTCTGGTCTCTCTTGGTGTTAGCCGTAGTGTTTGCCATGCCCGCAGCTGGGTGCAGCCCTCTGGCAGGTACTCAGAGCTCTCCACATACCAGAGTTTGCTCATTTGAGCATGTTCAAAATGCACTGCCTGTATTACCTTGTTCAGTGGAGACGTTTCCTTAGCGTATGAATATTTCTGTGCATTCACCCCAAGGGGTCTTTTTTTTTTTTTTTTTTTTCCTTCGCTGCTTTTCTTGTATTCCCTCCTCATCAAGCTCCAGCTTAGTTTACCCTTTCAAGTAAGATGTTTGCTTTCTTCTCTGCAGCTCCTGACCTCTGGAACAGCTTTCTAGAGGTCGCACCGCAGAACCTTGGCTTTTAAATTGTCTTTTAAAGCGACTGCTTAATTCTGAAAATGTGGAAGAAAGCCTGTGGAAAGTGCGTGGGGATTGGCAAAGCATCCGTGCTACGGCTTCCTCACTGCGGTCAAAATTTATCGGTGCTCTCCGGCTAGGCTTGCATCCCCTCCCCAGTAATATCAGCATTGTGGTGACATACAGAAGAGTTGCCATTTTATCTGCCCCTAGCAATTGTAATATCTTCTAGAGACTATGCCAGGCTTAGTCATCTGCTCTTGCTTAACTTGCCCAACTTAGTCCTTGCTCTGAGACACCGACAGAGACACAGCTGAGCACTAAGACACATTTCTCTGGCTTGCTGCTTAGTTCACCATCAGCTATCACTTAATACACACAATTTATTCCTTGCTATGCTTGGTCATTTCCAATCTTCCTATTTTTCCTGCCCAGTCAACCCTAAACTGGAGTTTCTTTCCAGCTCCTCGTCCTGTTTTTTTTGGAATAAGTTATTTTATCTTCTGTCCCCATCTCAGCAGGCTTTGTCCCAGGTTACTTCTGCTCCCGTTCCAAGTTCAACTTTTGTCCCTTTGTATTTAAATCAGACTGCTACTGCTCTGATATACCCTGAATGCCAGCTGGGGGAGCAGGGGACTTAGATGTGTCTTGTCCTGGATGGGACCTCCCAGGAGATGGCATGTGCAGAGCCTGGGCAGGCCCAGGAGCTGAAGCGCTTGCAGTTTGAAATGGAATTTGGCTCTTAAGGTTTATAATGAAAATGTACTGACTGTGCTTTTCCAAGTGGATTTAAATTTGGGATTTTGAGGGGATAGAATATGCCCAACTCAAATCATCCTTCTGTCAAATTTTACGTGCCTTCTGAAGCCTAATGGGTGCAGGAATGTTTCAGACAAAGGGTTTTCAGAAGGTAGCACAGGTAACGTAATTTTTCTTAGGTCTGTTTCTTGCAAAGAGTGCAACTGTCTCGTGTCCAGTAATAAGGCTGAGAGAGACATCTAGCAGGAAAAATTTCAATGTGCATAGTTTGGCAAAGGTATGCTCCATGGTTTTATCATTGGAAAGAATTAGAGGCTGTTTTTACTGCTTCTTCCCTCAAACTTAGAACTATAAGCCTCGTAGAAAACGAGGCTTTGGTTTGACATGGTGCAGTCTTCAAAAACCGATGCTGGCTGTCCCCCCCATGGCACTTCCCTCTCTGCTATCTTGACAAAACCCTGTGCTGGCTGTTACCTAACGCTTAGCACTTCGCTGTCTGTTGTGCTCTTACAAGGTAATGCTCTGACTTTTGTTTTTTCTTCTTAGTTGGTGACAGTTTCTTTCCCCAAGAACTGAAGTGACACCAAAGCGAAGCCACTGGAATGCCACGCTGATGCCCCAAGGGGCGTGGGGGGTGTCCCACTGCTCCCGCTCAGCAGCTCTCAGTGCAGACAAGTCACCCACAAGGGATATCCCGGCAGAAAACTCGCTTCTCTTTTGGAGGAGGACTAGGTTTCTGCTGGTTGTGATCCCTTGACCCTGCGGGGTCTGACGAGGACCCATCGGTCCCGCGCCAGGGGAGCAGGGAGAGCGCAGCGGTGGAGAGGGGACGCAGGAGAAGAGTTAGACGCAGGTAGCCGTGAGTCAGGGGAATGGGCTGTAACTTCCCGTTTGCACCTTTTCCACCCCTGTTTTTCAATTCATGAAAAACACACTTGCTCTTTTTCTAGTGTTCTGTAAGCATACCTGCCTCCAAACTCTTCTTAAAAGTTAATCCCTGAGATTGAGTATTGTAAAGTGAATTGCATCAGGTCCTGCCTACTTGAAAATACTTAGCTTATCCTAGGAGTTTTAGAACTATTTTCCTATAGAGACAAGTGTTCTTAGGAAGACATTCTTGTGGTTTTGCCTCTGATGTTAATTGTGGTAGCTATCTGGGTTTCTTTTTTTCAAGAAGGGATTGAAACTAAAAGAGCATAACTACATAGGAGTCGAGGTGCCACTTGTTTTTAGTGGTCTGCACTGAACAGTGGATCTATATCAGGAATTGCTTGTAGTATTGGAAGAGAAAATTGAGTCAAAACAGTTGATGCCACACTTTTTGTCTCCACCAAGGGGTTAGGTAGGTGTCTGGTTCAGCTCAGTAGGATGCTTTCGTGTTACTTTTATTTTATGTCTCTTGCTGGATGTATCAATTTGTGGCTTTAACTGTCTCATTGTCCCATGTGTTTTGTGATCCTTTCATAATCCCCCTGAGGAATCTGACTTCCATTTATTGCACTCAAGTTTCATATCGCTGAGAAGTTCTTAGTCCCTCTGCTTCTTATCTTTCCCTATCATTGGGATGCTTTGTGCTGGTGTCCTTTGCCTTGCTATTTCTTAGCAGGTCCCACGTACTGTGTCAGAAGATTTTGCGCGCTATGATTGATCGAACAATGCAAATAAAGACAGATAATATAAATTTGTGCAAATAGTACAAATAACGAATATAGTGCTGTAGCAGAAATAAGTTATGGAAATCAAGAGATTTTTTTAAAAGGGTCACAGATTCTGCTGATTGCTGAACACAGATCTTGAGATTTTTGAAAGGAAGTCTAATATCAGAAAGCACTATGAATAATTTTGGAGATGGGAGAGAGAAACTGTGAGTCACTCAGGATCTCTAGTGCAAGGAAAAAGGCCCTAGAAAGTCTTTGGTCTGTAAGTCAGGGAAGAAGAAATTGAAGGAATATACCACTTCAGTCCTGCATCTTATCAGTTACGAAGTTTGTAAAACAGGAAGGGGAAGAGAGCACTTGCTGAGTGATGTGTAACATCTGGCCAGAAATTAAACATTCCCCAGGGTTTGCTAAAATTGCCTCTCAGTAACTTCACCAAGCAACTTTAAACTCTTCTAAAATATTTTGCTTTATATCTCTCTCAGGTGTTCCGTAGGCTTTGTGCTCTACGCAATAACTTACCTCGTTAGTGCTATCTCTGTCCTTGGTATTTTTCCAGAAGGCAGTCACTAGTCCTGCGCTGCCCCTCGGTACAGCGTACTGGTGAGACCAACAAGACCGTGCTGTTTGTACCACTCCCCAGCACACATGGATGGGCTTGCGCTGCCACGCACGGCCAAAGGATGCCGTTTATGTTCTCTCACTACAAAACCTGATTATTTGAAGTTCACAGGAGAAAGTTGTAAGTGTTTAACCACAAAAGCAGGGGCAAAATACCGTTGTTTGTGTCTTGCAGACAAGTTGAGACACAAAGTTTTGATGTGTAGTCCAAACCTAAGTTTCTCTTCTGATGGAGAGAAGCACTGCAAATCTCTGGATTTTAAGTCTTTAGCATTTCCCCTCCTTCTCACACCTGGTTTTGAGATTCTCTTTTATCTTTAATTGTATCCCTTTGGCCTAGTCTTCCCACGCCCTGAATTGTTCCCTTTTCACCCCTCCTTCCTTTTCTCTTATAGTTCTCAGGGTGGAAAAACACTTACTTAAAAAAAAGTGACATGTATTTCTCCCTGTGGAATAGCTGTAATCTTAATTTAATCCAGTTACGTTGGCTAAACATATAAGCTGGATGCTTTTGTTAACAGTTGACCTTTTTAAAATCTGTGTCCTTGGATTACAGAGCTGATGTCTCAGGGCGAGGAGCAGAGCTGTTTCACAACATTAGAAGCTGCTGCCAATGGGCCGCTGGGAGCCGGGTGCCTGTGTTGGTTACAAGGATGCAGTTAATTCAGTTTTTCTGTCACCAGTGAATTAACGCCTTGCCCCTTCGCACGAAGTATAGAGAAGAGTGGCTTGAGCACTTTGCACGCGCTGTTACACTGTGGGCTTATATGAGTTTCGCGTGCTTTAACTTGCCTTTTAATAAGTTTGAGGTTTGCAAACGGAATCCCGTACAAAGATGTTAGTTAGCTATCCATAAATAAATGCATATGAATTAATTTATTTAGAGCCTTCTGTTGGTCACAGGCCCAAAGTAAATGCGTAAGCTAAATCCACAATACAGAAATATCTGTCTACAACTCCATAGCAGAATGTATTATTTTATCTTGGTTCACTGAAGAGCAGAATATGATCCAACCCTTTGGGGCAAGTCTAAAGAGCAAGCAACTATAGTACTCTGAATTACTCTACCTAATTGAATAAACAACATTCTTCGGAAACAGTTATTTGGCTTAATTTCATTAGATGTAAAACTTTTTTCTTCTTTTTCCTGTCTCTTCCCAGGTAGTGTTCCTTCTATTGTTAGGATAACAAGTATCCCCAGATTTAATTTCAGTAACCTGAGTAGCATGGCAGGGTATAGAATTGTTCCCAAAGATAGTAGATTGTGTTTCTTGTCTAGGAACAAAATTCATATTGCTGGTGGCTTTCCTTGCGGTTTGTCTGTGTGTTGCATAGTTTAACAGTTTCATTCATTGTTTTTATCATTCAAGGTGTACACAGCTTTCCTTTGAGCTGAATGAACATTTAGCTCTTTCAGGGATCATCTATCTCATACTATTGCTCCACCTTGCTTTCATGTAGGCAGCTTTAATGCAAATGTGCTAGTTAATATGAAATAAATATAGTGGTTGTGCTTTCAGTGAGGACAACAATTGTTGAGAAGCAGAGGAGAACAGTTGTCCAATGCTGGTTTTGATGCCGTGTCTTGTATTTCATTGATGGAAAGTTTATAGTAGTCGGAAGTTACTGGTCCTCTTCAAAGCCATCCTTTCAAATGGTGAAGGAAAAACATAACTTGCACTAGTACTACCTGTGCAGAAACTTACATGGATATAAGGAGTTTTTCGAAAGAAATGTAGCTTTGTAGGTGCATACGTATGTGTGCTTGAGAGATTCTCTTTGTTGTTTTTAACTGACATGTTCTCAACTCAAGTGAGGGTAGAAATCTTTCATATGTATTTAAGAAGGTCCAGACTAGACTGAAGTGGATCATACAACTGTCACTCAGCTTTTCAAATTAAAAAAATTGCTGAATTTCCAAATAAAACTCCTATCAACTTAGCCTTTGAGAGTGGAATATTTAAGTCCACCTTAGGATTCCAGTAAATATTCAGATTCCCTTAGGAATGTGGGGTATGAACCTGTACTGATACCTTGCTGTGAAAAGTTCACTGCCTTTCCTATAGCCCCAATATTGTGTTTGATAAAGTGAAATACACTTCTTAACAATCCATCGATTAAGAAAAAAATCATTTTTTTTAACAGGCGAAACGAAGGCTGGAGCTAGGAGAAAGCGGCCACCAGTATCTTGCTGAAGGACTAAAGACTCCAAAGGGGAAAGGAAGAGCTGCGACAAGAAGTCCAGATAGTCCAAAAAGTAAGGGAACTTGTAACACGCTGTACGGCACAGTGGTTTTTATTTTCCTAGCTTGAGATCGGAGCGCACCAGTACAACAGGCTGCGTTACCTAGCTAACAGAACGCGTTTATTACTATCCTCAGCTGGATGTTCGTGCAACACGGTCGATCCCGCAGCCAGGCAGTGGACAAGTTCGCCGCGTGCGTCGGTCGGTGCCGAGGTGCTGAGCGGCTGCAGAGGCTCTTGGCTGCTGGGTCTGTCCCTCTGCCTGCAGCCTCTGCCCAGGACCTCCTCTTCAGCCACGGACATGAATTTGGGGATGCTTAGGAGAGGTAGATGCTGAGGAACGGAGGTACTGGGACGGGATCAAACGCACAGTTATTAGGTCAGGCTTATCAGGCCAGACTCCTCCTTCCCCGCTGAAGTTACGGCAGCCGATCGGCAGGGCTTCTTCCCCCAGGCAGGGATTTGCAAAGAGTGGTAGCTGTGCCTCAGCAGCACTGCACACTAAATGCTTTTTGTGGGCTCCGAGCTGTCTTCTCTCACTGCAAGGTGACTGGATTGTTACTGCCACTGCTTAGTTGCTGCAAATATTAATTTTCGCACATCTATGTTGTCTCGGGCAGTAGGTTTCTTGCCACAGGAGGTGTGGGGTATAGCCTTGCTGTCTTGTTTGGGGGATTTCAGCAGGAGAATTAGGCTTGCATAGGGAGGCGAACGGGGAAAGGGGAGGACTGGGGCAGCAGTGGTAGTGATGGGAGAGCAAGAGATGTGAAGGGATACTTTCTTGTGCCTCCTCACTGGTCTAAGTGCTTGTTTCTGTTGAAACAGACAGGAAAAATGAAATTAACTAAAGATACAAACTTAAAGTGGACAAGTTAAACAACCACAGTTGTTTTAATTAAACTAAACTTCATGAAGGCAAATGAAATCCATTTTAAATTGAAGTGTGTTTTCACAGCAGTTCAGTACGGTTGATGCTGCTGCAGTGCCGGTAAGGCTGTACAGAGGACTTCTTGGTGCATGACCAGGAGCACATCCCGTTTTAGGTGGGGGTCAAGGCCTCTTGTCCTTATCACTCCGACTCTCTCATTCTTTTCCAAACCCCAAAAGAAAAACAAACAAACAAACAGAAACCACCCTGCTCTAAAGTCACAAGGCCACCTAAGTGATATGAATATTCCTCCACTTCCCAGTGCAGACAAGCCCTCAATCTACTGGAGAATGAGATACAGCTAGCTAGTTCTCTTTGCAAACAGGCGATGACTTGGTTTTCATTGAAAAGCCGTCATATTCTTCAGAATATTTCAGGGTAGTCTAAAGGTTTGCTTTTGGGTAGGATTTCAATTTTTACTAACTTCTGCAATTAAATGTGGGACCCAAACCTTGAAAACATGAAAATAACCACCAGATCAGCCTAAGATCCATCCTGCATAATACTTCAAGCAAATGAAAGGTTTTGAGATGTACCAGCCCAGCAGACTTCCAGTAATGGCTGGCTCATTTCCCTTGACACGAAGGCCTCAAACATTTAGAATTAGAAATTATTCTAAGTATTTAAACTCTTAAAAGCGCATCTATTAAGTATATGATGTTGCAGTTGTGCCTGAAAACAGCGAATTGTCTAGTAAGATCCAAGCTGTTTGCTGACTTCTAATTTAGAAGTGGATACTCTTGCCCAGTTTGAGCATTGTTTGGTTATGGAGAAATGATGATTATAAATTGTATCTTATGTCAGTCTCCTTCAATTCACTTGAGTTTTCTGTAAGCCGTGGAGTCTGGTGCTGATGGAATCCGTCATTGTGTTCATCCACTGAAGTACACCTAAGTCCTGCTTAATTGCATGTGAAACACTTATCTTACAAGAGGGGAAAATCAAACCCTGATGAAAGCTGGCTATCAGCCTGATGAAGGAGAGTCATAGGGGAATTTTTGGTATTGCTGCCAGGATAAATAGATACTAAAAATACTATTAAGAATTCACATAGTGAAAGCCTAAGTAGAATATTGGTATATGTATCTGTCAGACTAATGGAAATATTTGCATTTAAAAAAATGTATATATTTGCTCATGTACCTGTGACTTTTGGAAAAGTACATCTTGAAATACAAATAAATACCTAGTGGTAAGTTGTGTCTTAATGTAGAGGTTTGAGAGATTTCTTTAGTAAAAATGAAAGAAATATCTGTAATACATATCCTTTCATTTCTGGATGCTGCTTTTGGAACCAAAGGGAGAAAAACTGATTTATCTGTTTGGTTTTTTCTTTTTTTTTTTTCTTTTCTTTTCTTTCCAAGCTCCAAAATCTCCTTCAGAAAAGACTCGGTATGATACATCACTTGGCCTTCTTACAAAGAAGTTCATTCAGTTGCTGAGCCAATCTCCTGATGGGGTCTTAGATTTGAACAGAGCGGCAGAGGTCCTCAAGGTGCAAAAAAGGAGGATTTACGATATCACCAATGTACTGGAAGGCATCCATCTCATTAAGAAAAAATCCAAAAACAACATTCAGTGGATGTGAGTATTCATTATCCTTTTCCATTCCTGCTGGCTGATTTCACTGTCACAGAGCAGCAGTGTTTTTCTTTTCCCACCTTCCATTCTAACACTTTGCTCCAAGCAATCATCCAAAATGCCTTCCATCAGGATAAAGCTTTCTTTTTCTGTTAAGACAGGTTTTCAGTGTATAAATAGTATTTGTCAAGGAAATTAGAAACCAACATTTTGTCTGAATACTGGATTAACTCATTTGCTTCTCCAAGTCGAGTAAGTTTTTAGGTACACGTCTCTACCTACTACTTTCCTCGGTCTTTTTCAGGGTGTGGTTAGAGGAGAGGGGAGCTAGAAGCAAGATTTTGGAAGTGCTTAGAAATAATCAACTTTTCCATCTCAGTGGCAGTCCAAAATGTGTTGTCATGATAAAAAGATGCTTTTTCTGGAAACCATAGTTTACGTTGACTCGCTACGGGCAGGTTTAGGGAGAATGGGCTAAGAACTCGATCTGCAGTGTAAAACCCTGCCTCTTCCCTTTCCCATAGCATAGGGTCAAGTTGTACAAACGCTGAAAAGGTGTCTTCCCTCTTTGTGTCTGCAGGGGCTGCAGTCTCTCAGAGGATGGTGGCATGCTGGCACAGCGTCAAGGCCTCACGAAGGAGGTCACCGAACTGACTCAGGAAGAGAAGAAACTGGATGAGCTAATCCAAAGCTGCACCCTGGACCTCAAGCTGCTAACGGAGGACACAGAGAATCAGAGATATCCTTTTTCCCAAAACCTCACAAGTGGTTAGTCTCCTTGTTGTGCCCTGTAATACCAGGAGAATTCCTCTACGTAATGTGATATAAAGCATCAGAAATTTCAAGAAGTTGGCTAATGGGTTTTAATGTAGTTCTATCTAAAAGTTACTTAAGCCACTTGCACATGTAATGCTTCTGGAGTGTCAAAAGAAAAAAGAAAAGGTGGTATACGAAGGAGCCCGTTAACATCCGTGTTCACATAGAGTAGAACCAAGAATCTAGCTGATTAACGAGTGACAACATCCAACAACCCTGTCATTTTTTGACTATTTTGGGCCTAGAGCAAACCCTGGTTTTATGTGTGCAGAAGTTATAAAGGCATGCAGACAAAGTCTTTGCTAAGGTAACGGAGTTTTGTGTGTGTGTGTGTACTCATTACTTTTTTTTTATTTATTTTTTTTATTTAAACTGCTGTGTATATAAATTACAGGCACAGAGAGGAGAATAAAGTTGGGAGTCAGTTTGGTCTGAAACTTGCAACAAATTTCCCGATTCATCTGGTTAGAGAATCTATAATAGAATATAATAGATAAAGGTTTTATGAGCTCTCAGAATGACTATTTTGGACTGAATTATTTAATGTAATAGCAATGTTCAATTGCATAAGGTTCATATGACTTCAGGTATTTTGGCTGTTAATATCCCTTGTAATTAACCAATTCTCATTTTCACTAGATTGGCCACTGATTAACAACAGATGGAAGCATTTTTTTAGGGCAACCAAGTTGGTGAGGGGCCTGGAGCACAAGTGTGATGAGGAGCGGCTGAGGGAGCTGGGGCTGGTTAGTCTGGAGAAGAGGAGGCTGAGGGGAGACCTCGTAACTCTGTACAACTACCTGAAGGGGGGTTGTAGTGAGGGGGGTGCTGGTCTCTTCTGTCGGGTGGCTGGAGATAGGACGAGAGAAAATGGCCTCAAGTTGTGCCAGGGGAGGTTTAGGTTGGATATTAGGAAAAATTTCTCCATCAAAAGGGTTTTCAAGCATTGGAACAGGCTGCCCAGGGAAGTGGTTGAGTCACCATCCCTGAAGGTATTTAAAAGACATGTAAACGTGGTGCTTGGGGACAGGGTTTAGTGGTGGACTTGGAAGTGCTAAGTTAATGGTTGGACTTGATAATCTTAAAGGTCTTTTCCAACCTGAATTATTCTATGATTCTATGAGATGTAAGGTCTTTGTAAGCTAGTTTTATAACAGTACTTAAAAAGTGTTTGGAAATACATGAGATATCAGCATATAATAAATAAAATAACCTTTAAAATATATTGTTGAGATTTCTTGTATTACCTTTAAGAGTAAGTGCACATGACTCATGTCGAACTGCCCCACAGTCAAGACTTTCAAATGCGGTTCTAGCTTGCTGCTTGCTTTCCTGCTCTAAAGGAGACAGTGTTTGTTGTTCCTTGGATTCAAATGTCATACTACCTTTGACTAGTGTGGAATATTGTAGAAGCTTTCATGTTTGCTCATAAATACTTATTTTTCCTCTCCAGTCTTTTATGCATATTTCTGGACATTAAGGGGAAAAGTAGCTATTAGTGAGTGGATTACCTGTACAAATTAAGATGCAGAATTTCATTCATTAACTCCTCCATATAAATTCAAATTCAGTGAATCTTTAGTTATTTTCAAGTGATGGAAAACCCACCATAACTGTAGGTAACCTGGCCTTGTCATTTGTCATCTATTACTGTGAAAAAATAGTGCTGTATTTTCAGTCTGAGTGTGTCCAGCTGTAGCTTCTGAGCTTGCAATATTGCTAAGATACTGCATTATTTTAACAGTAGTTTATTTCTCGACAAAGTTAGTCTGCTTTTGCCAGTTAATCCAGCCACACCATTCCCCTATCCAACCCCCGTTTCTCTTTCTCACTTTCAGTTTTTGTTCACCTCTTGGATTGCATATATTAATCATGTACTGTGTCCATTCATCTGCTGTCCTCAAGGCCACCTACACTAAGCATCCCAAATTCACCTCTTTTTCTATGTGAACACAGTGCGCGAGCCACTCTGCTCCAGCGAAGCAAATCCCTAACCGATCCTCGGCCAACTGCTGCCTGTGGTTTCAGTTTTTGTGCGAGGTCCCAGAGGCTGGCCAGGGGCAGCCTGCTCTCCGCTCTCTTGGGACCTTCACAAGGCTCGTGTAGCGGAGGGTTGTGCCGAGGCTCAGCTTGTCCTGCAAGACACCGCAAGGGAGGACCTCTATCAGGCAGACGGGATGCGAGCGATCCCTGAGCAACACATGCTCCACCATCACGTTATTTTCTGAATGAACGACCCCATCAAGGTTTCTTTTGTTTTTTTTTTTTTCTCTTGCAATGTTGCAGCCTACCAAGCGGTGTTGTAACCTACCAAGAACTAAAGGTTTTTGTCTCCATGCGTGAACCTGTGTTGTGTGAAGTTCTGGCCTCTGAATGTGGGGCAAAACAATCCATTGAGTTTTCAGGCTTCTCTGCTCTGCCTTTTACAGAGACTAAACTAGTTTCTTGCTTGCTTCAGGATCCAAAGACCATCAAAGTGGCCTAAACCCACATCCTCTCTAATCCTCTTTGGTACTGTGCTGATTATGGCTTAATATTTACAGAGTTTCAACTGCTGAGCATTCAGGATGTGAGAGACTGAAAAGTTGAATACGGCCAGACAGGGAAGAACGAGAAGTTTGAAAAAGCATAAAAAGCAGTGGAAGTCAAATGACATTCTTTCTCCCTCTCCTCCTCCCTTCATGCACTCACAGAGATTTTGCCTTCTTAAGCACTTTTCCACTGACCTTTTTTTTCCCCTTTCCCCTTTTTATTTCTCTCTGTATATACTGAGGGGAAAAAAAAAGGTACACAGCCATTTTTACGAGAATGTTGACTGAGGGTGGTCACCATCTGTGCAAACTGTCTGAAATTGTGACTTCCTCTTTGCCTTCTTTTCTGTCAGAGAGAAAACCTCACTTCTTAGATAATCCAGGGAATATTGTTATCCACCGCCCTCACCACCATCCTTCCCCTCACTGCCCCCCCTTCATGTGATTGGCATTTTCCAGTCAAAACATGCTTCTCCCTTGTCTGAAAGGGCTTCTTTAATAAAATAGACATCCTGTTTAACATTTGAGGAGGTGACTAGTTAGCACCAGAAGCTCTGATGTGATTATTTGGGTATTGAAACAGAGAGGCCTACCATGGCTGTTTAATTAGCGCAGCAAATAATTAAATTCACCACTTATTTACAAGATAAAGAATTTGCCCCTCCTCTTCCTTACTCTCCCTTCCTCCACTGCTGCATGTTAGACCTTTAGAAACCTAGAGGACAACATCTAAGCCCATCAAGTTTTGCAGTTTAGCATAGATATATATTAAAATTGCCTAACTAAAGTTGGGCAAACCTCTAATGTTTGTCACCTATACTAAGGCTTTTCCGGGTACAGCTTGCCTGGCTGAAGACAGCACTGCCCTGGGTGCTGTCATTCCTCACTAACTGAAGGTTACCATACATTCGTATGGGTGCTTCCTAATATACTTCAAGAAAAATCAATGGGCCGAGCTCAGCCGCCCTGGTTACCGCTAACCTAGCTGATTTTACCTGACGAGGGTTTTGGAGCTCTGCTGGGAAAAATGAGCTGATGGTGGTCAGAGAGGTGCAATAAGGGTGCTGAACAGTGGGAAAGGACATAATAATTATCTGCACAGCTGCTTGGGGAACAGACTTCTGCCTGTAGTCTTGAGACTACAGACAGTCATCTTCTAGATCCATCTGTGCCTACTGAAAGTGTCACTACCCTCCCCAGCATCTTTTTTCTGTCCGCGGGGACCTGGCAGCCCTTCAGACGGGCTCCCTAACCCAGCTGCGGCCAAAGGAGCCAGACGAATTTCAGGGGTGAGCTCTGCCAGCTCTTCTGTCTGAAACAAGGCAAAGTCTGGCAACCCCGAGCAAAAGAGAAGAAGGGAAGACAGCCTGTTCGGCTTGTATTGATTGCTGACAGAACTGAGACCATGGTCAACTGGTTTAGCTGTGTTTAGATTAGGGGTTTGCAATAATCTACCTGCAGTATTTGCTGTTTGCTAATGCAGGCAAATCCGCACAGTGCAGGGTTTGGGGATCTCTGTCATTGAAAATGATCCTGGTCTAAAATATGTTTAAAAATGGTACTTAGATTTAAGTTCAGCCTTCTGTAATTTATTATCACCACTGTTTTTACACAGTATTATCACATCAGTGCTAACAATGCCCTTCACACTCTTATGGTAACTTCCATGTGCTATTTTATAAATTCTTTTAATGCTACACCGCAGCTTGGCTTCTCAAAATGCTGTGGGAGTAGGGCATCGTGGTTCTGGATCTCCATGTGAGTTAAGAGAATAGTCTGAGGAGTCAGAGGTGTAACTTCTGATCAAAGAAAAGTTCTCTGAAGGAGAAAGTTGCGGAGGCAACAGAGAGGCCGGTTGAATCTGTGGGCCTTAGGTTTACTCTGTGATCCTCTTTCAGACGCACTTTCTAAGCCCGTCAGATGTGTACAAAGCTGCCACAGTACAGCGAGGAACTCCTTGCAAAATTGGAAATGAACATTTGAGATAATATTTTTGAAGCATGATCTTTCAGTTTTTTTGGTCAAGGTTTCCTCTCGGTGGCTTTTCTTCAGAGACAAGCTATTTTTTTCTTCAAGGTTCTTCATTTTTCTGCTTCATTTTGCGTTCTCGAAAAGTGGTAATGGCTACTTTAGCAAAACACTTTGAGCTCTGTTGCTGAAAAGAACTAGCTAAAGATGATTTTCAGCGTAGCCTTTTAAAAACGAAGCTTATCGTAAGCCTCGAACCCCGCAACATCCCTCTGTCCTGCTGTAGGTGAGGTTGCTGCGTTGTTTACGTGAAGGAGGTGGGACTCCAGCTGGCGAATATGACTCCTGGCAGACTTTTCTTAGCAGCACCAGAACATCACAGGCTCTCCCTGACCGCGTGGCCTCCTCTACCTGGGTCAGCTAGTCAGTCAGGCAAGCAAACAGTCTCCCAAACGGAGGCATCTGACTTTACTAAGTTAATGGTGCAGAAGATGGACAGTAGAACCGGGCGGCGAATGCACGAGGAAGGGAAATCGCGGGAATGTCTCTTTTAAATACAATAAGCCTGACAAGTTTGCACCATGTAATTTAGCGTTTGGAACAGGTGGGTGGTGTGTCGTCTGCTGTCATTCTCATTGCTCAACAGCGCTGTTTGAGCCAACGGTGTGTTGTTTGAACCAACAGTGTGTTTTTTGAACCGACGTACTTTTATTCCCATTGCTTGCTGATTTTTTCTCTAGCAAGAGCCACTACTGTGAATCCTCTCACCTACCTTGTGAAGCGCAGATGCGTTCTCATTAAAGTAAATCAGCATCACTTAGCAGCAGAAGTGAAGCTTGTAAAAACAGTGGTCTTGTTTTGCTTACCCTGATGTAAATCAGGATCAAGCTGGCTGACAGCAACAGATTTGTACTGATGCAAAACTGAGGTAAAATCAGAATCAGGCCAACTGACTCAAAGTATATTCTCCTGTGTTGAGGGCTGTCAATGAGGAGTTTTACATTTCATCTGAATTAATCTTTAACTGCTTGCTTGCTAGACAAGCAGAACAAATAGTCATTAGTCTTTTCATCTCAGCAAAATATGACACTGGCTTGAACTTAAAAGGTGTGCTGTAGCATTTTATGTATGCAAAGTCAAAGCATCCTACCCAGCACTGAAGCTGGTTAAACAATTACTCCACTATGTTCCAAGAGGGACAAAGGCAGAGGAGCAAGGACTTGCTGGATGTTTGCACCGTGTAAAGGAGAGGGATCTGTTAAAATTGCAGTTGACACAGTTGCATTTTTGAATCAGAAAAAAATATCTTGAAAAATGGTAGAGCGTTTGTCACTTGGATACTTTCCTGCTGCGGTGCTTTTGGAAGAGATATGATTGGTATCTCAAAGTTCTCAGTTACATATCACCCTGAAACCACATTGTTATCTTCTACAGAAACAAACAAACAATTTAGCCTGACCTATAGTTTAATGTGTAAAAGAAAAAAAAAAAAAGGAAAAAAGAAAGAGAGATGGTCAATGGCTAGTGCCCCACTGTAGTAATAAAATGTCTAGACAGCAATTAACATCCATTTCCCCTAAGAATGCAACTGTGTCATCAGCAAATCTTTACTACTTTGCAAGGGACCAATCTAAATATGTTTAATCATTAATCAATTTCCAAAATCTGAACAGGATTTGCTTTTCATGGGCTTTGTCTTCAAAACTGCAGTCACTTTATGAGAAACCAAAACTAAGGGGGGATTATTTTGGCCGCAATCCAGTGGGTGAGCCTGCTTAGAAGATCACTGGTGCTGTGTCTTGTTTGGGAACATTGCACTCTTTCTGCATACGTTAGCACTTTCAGTTTCCTCGATTCTTTTCTATTTCCTCTTTGTCTGTGTGTATTCATAGCAAGCAGCAGTGGCTGAAAGCACCGAGCAGGATTCTGCGCACAGACCGGTCCTGTAATAGCTGGCAACTGTATCTGTCTTGTGAGCTGGCTTTGAGAAATACCTCTCTTTCCTCCTCCTTTGAGCGGCACTTCTCTTCCCCCAGAATTATTCTCCCAGCCAATGGTGAAGTCTCCCACAGGTCACGGATTGCCGCGCTCACATGGGATCACGCTAAACTTCCTCTCAAGTACAGCGAGCAGGAAATTACTCTTTAGCTTCCTACAATTAAACAAAAAAATCACTGTGCTCCCACCACACACAGCTACCGAAAGGGTTTTAAGCCCATCAGGAAAATAATATTATACGTAGCATAAATAAGGAGGGAATCTGATTGACAGAACCGTGATCGCTACAGTAAACACAAACTACTTTATGTCCACCGATGCCAGCAGTGGATTTTCCCTGATTTACAGTATCATAACCGAGCCCAGCCGCAGGCTCTGGCGTGTTCACTGAATACATCAAAGAACTTCCCGAAGAGGAAAATGGCACAAGCTGATATCTTTTGGAAACTCCTCTGTTTTTTCACTTTGAGAACTGGAAACTTCTCCTTTTAGCTTATACCCTGCTTCAGAATTCATTGTTCTTGCCAAACGAGTAAGAAATGTGAGGATTACTGCACTGGAGAGATGGCATTTCTGGAACACAGAGTTGTTTGGCAAGGCAAAGCATTTTCTGCTGCACCCAGGGAACGACACAGACAACACTAAGCTTTACTTACAGGTTTTATGAAGTTTATTAATAAAGAAAACAATTTTGACGAGATCACTATTTTCCCACGCATAATACAAGCTCCATAGGAAACAAACTTCACAAGTATGTAGAAAAGGACACAACGCCTTGGTTTCTCTACGCTGTCTGGGGAACTGGATTGCACGTGACGGTGCTAAAAAGAACCTAGAAAGAGGGGTGTCAGCCTCTGGGCTGAACGCTGGTCACCGGTACAGCTTCCAAGGTGGTAAGGATCTCTCCAAGCAGATGTTCCAAACCTGTGCCTTTGTGAAAGGAAAGTAGCCCGTGATCCTTCCCCTTCCAGAAACACTCGTTCTGACGGAGACATCAGAGGATGCAGGTCCAAACTGGAGAAATAAACCCTTACGGCAGGCCGTACGGCCTGGCACCCCAGGCGGCAGCCGTGCTTGAGGAACGGAAGGAAAGGGAGGGCGGAGGGTGCAGAAACCAGACCTTCGCGAAGGGCTCCGTGGTTTCGTCTAGCTTGTGCGACGGCTGTGTGCCGACGATGCCTTCCCCTCTACGGAGCTGGTTTTCCTTCTCGTGGTAACCAGGGCACTCGGGGAGGGGGACGAGGGTAGTTTTGGGAGGGGCCAGAGATGTGGGTGGTGTCTTCTGGAGCTTGCCTTGGCTTGGGGTTGAGAGGTAGTGAGGATGTACACATGGAGTTGAGAGTTTGGAAGCACCGTCGAAGCCGCAGACTAGAAAATGTAGTCCTCACGATATGGTTGAGGGATAAATGGCATTCCACCTTGAACTGATCTGCAATTTGCCTTTAGAAAACCCGGTGCAATGGTACTGCAAAACCTTCTGCTCCCCAGAGTACAGTATTTTATATCTGAGTTTCCCATAAATGGGTGTTCATGCAAAAATGAAAAAAGTTCTAAAAAATTTTGTTCAGAAAATGCATTTGGACAGAGGAAAAGAGTCCATCAGTTCTTCTAAATGTTTATTTCCTCTCTTTGCATCTTATGTTTAATTGTTAAACTTTTTTTTTTTTTTTTTTTTTTTGGCATGCGAAGAATGTCACCTCCTTAAAGATCTTTGAAAAATTAACATAATTGTCCATTATCTTGGTCCCTTATTCTCTGCCTTTCAATATCTGCTCCTCCTAACATTTCACAATATATCAATCTCTGATCCTTGGCACTAGTACAATTCATTTTCCACAAGATGTTATTGAGATTGTAAATAAATGCCACAGCATCAAGGGGCAGACAAGACGGAGCCTGTCAGATCTGGAAGTCGGCAGCAAAGTTATAATTACAGCAGAGTGGTGTGAGGTGAGTTCTTTGCATCCATAGATTTAATTGTCATCAGCTGCTGGGGAAGTAAAGCACGGGGAAAAGAAGATGGAGAGTGATGGGGGTAAAGAGTGTTACCAAATATGTCCTAGGTTGTTTTTGCAGTTCCCATTACTTAACTCATAAGCCATCAGCAGAACAGCAAGAGGCCCTATGCTTAAATGGTAGTGTTTCTGCAAAAATGACCTTTTGTACTGAAAGTATTTTAATTGCAAAAATTTTGAAAATTATACTCTTGTAAGCTGAGCTGGAGTAAAATAAAAACTAATTTTCAGACCTAATTTTCGGAGAGGTCAGGCCGCTCCCGCGGTCAGCTTAAGTGCATGGCACTTCGGTTAGCGTTAACACGTAACAGCATTCTGAGGGCAGGGGTAAACGAACCGCTCGGGCTGAGGGGCCAAAAAATGCTATATGAACATGGTAACCACTGCTGCGCCGAAACTAGTGTGCTCTGCAAACTACTGCTCATGCACCTTTCCTCTCACCATTTCCAAAGCACTTTTTTCTGTAAATATTAGAGGACTAATTTTCACCCTCTTCTATTGGGCAGAGTGCATTTTGATGTGACTGCTTCAGTGAGATTAATATGGAAATATTACTTGCTAAGGGTCCAGGTATCAGAGTCTGGCCTGATAAGATCGGAATATCAGTGTTATGAGTAATATTGTCTGCATGCACAAAAATGCCAAAACAGAGCTCAGCCTGCTTGGTTATCTGATGTTTTTGCTGTGAGATCTCATTATCTGGGAGTCGAAGATGAAAGTGACTTGCAGAACTTTTCTTCGACTGTATGCATGAGCTAAAAGGAGAAGACTTTGGGTGTGAAGACAGCACAAACTTTCCTAAAATTTTGCTTAGATTTGGATTCAGGCTTAGGGCCTAATATATGAGGCTGAGATAGGCCATCAGTTGGGGCATAGACCTTTCCAGTGTTTGTTAAATTTTATATCAGAGCCTCAAATAAGATTTCATTGCTACTGAACGTATATGTCACTAGGCATAGAAGTGGTTAGAAAATATCTATCAAATGATGCCTGGAACTAAAGAAAAGATAATGGAAGATTGTTGTAATGTGTTTTGTGTTCATTTGCTGTTTTCCAAGCTCTCGTGCCATTTTTCAAGGGATTTCGTTTTACTTGCTTGGAGGATTTCTTGCACAGATTGATGAGTGCTTCTGTGGTCAAAGACAGTAGAGAGTCAATGTGACCCCCCTCTCAGATGCCACTGCTCAGTAAGAATGTTACATACTTCAAATGCTTCTCAGTGGTGAAAACCAGTACTCTGCATTGTTTGCAGTTTGTCATAGGAACGGGTGGAATTGGAAATGGAAAAGACCCACTAGGTCATACAGTCTCTCAAATAAGATGTAGAGGATTATTTCTTTTACAATAGCTGTGTATTTTTCAGAAAATATTTTAGAAATTAACTTTTTAGAGATCATGAAGCATAAGATTACAACTCAACTCCACAGCTCTTTCTGAAAGTTCAAGGTTTGTCTCATTTTGCGTCGCATGAAAAGCTTTGTAAAGATTCCTGGAAAGTGGAAATATGTCAAAATACCTATTTTCAAATGGAAGTCTCTGCCTTTTGCTTCAGATGAAGTGGAAAATTCATCTTCAGATGAGACTATTTTTCAGAGATATGAGATACAATGATCCAAACCCCTAACCTGCCTGCAATATAAACAAAAAATCTCATCCCAGGTACCTCTGAATCAAGCTGACTGGGGGTTTGAGCACAGATATTCTGGACAATGTCTTCATCTACTGGGCTGTTCCGAGCAAGAATTGCACTCATTATCTTCCAGATTAAAACTTTTCTGAAATTGATATTTGCATAATGCTGGGTTCCAATTAGCTTTATAAATGCACTTCCTATTCCTAATGAAGTAAAATCTTTTTTTTTTATTTATGATGTATTTGGTAAGATACTATGATGGATGGTACACCTAAGAAAAAAATGTTCAATGGAACCATCCCATGAATTTACTTCTGGTTAGGTACTTGTCTGAAAATAGAATAAAGAGATCTTATTGGGAAATATTTGATATTCTTGAGGTCTTACATTGAAGACATTCAAATTTCATTATACATTGTCAAAAGAAACCTTCAAAAAAGGGTACAACTGTGAATGTTGCCATTGAATATTACATGTATTTTAAATAAATACAGGACTGACAGTATAAAAGGTGGCATACAAAAATTCTCACAGTGGGGTAACAAACCCCCGTTTTCTCACATAACAAACCCCAGAAAATTAATTTGTCAAGTCAAGGACACCACACTACATACTTGTGAACTTCATCATTTGTTCTTTTAATTGTATATATGGCAAATGGAAAAGGAAATGTGGTATTTTAATATTATAAACCTCACTGAAGACTCTAAAGCAAGGTTCAACTTCTCTGCAACAGATACACATAACCTTTCTACCAACCATAAGAAAATACCTGTTCATATGAAGCTTGCAGGCTCTGAAAGAAAGTTTTTGCCTAAGGTATATTGAAAATACTATGTTTACAAGAAAATATTAAGGAAAAAGAGAAAAAAAGTAATTTAAGAGCAGTTCGAAAGAGAATTTGCAGCTTGGTTTTTGATTCCAGTAGATTTCTCCTTAACTGAACAGAATGTGCTTAGGAATTGCTGTTGTAACTTTACAAAATTTACTATACTTTCAGTGGAAAAGTAATCAACTTCTCAGGTTGTAATTTAATTTTTCTGCAGGTACAGTCTAATGTTCTCAGCTTGTGGGCATGAAGAGAACAGATTTTAATGCAGCTATTCTTTTAAAGAAATGCATCTGTAAAAGATAATTAAAGAAATTTTGCTAAAAGAAATCAATCTAATGGGATAAAGGTCAGGCTAGAAACCTGGGATGATTTTCTAGGAACTACAGGTAAGTATGACCTATGGTAACTTAGTACTGGGAAATCAAAGGTTGACGTGGAAGGTCTATGGAGCAAAGAGTGCTGCAGATCGTTATGTGCTTTTTCAGATGGAGTATCTTTTCTTCAGACCATTTTAGAAAATATCTTCTAGCATTTAACAGACAGAACCTGTAAAGTATGTGGATAACAAATGAGACTTAAAATTTATTACAATTTTAAATTTAGTTCTATCCTTTTCAGAGAAATGGGAAAACATTCTATACTAATCAATAGAGAACAATAACCTAGCTATAAAATTGCTGGTTACTTAATTGTATGTTACTTAAAATATTTGAAGGGATTTTTTTCATTATTCATTAAATTCTTTAAGACTTTTTCATAAGGGGAGTGTTGGATGACAGAAGAGGTAGACAATAGACATCAGCAGTGTTGAATGAAGCTTGCAGACATCTTTAATGCTTTCCATCCAACACCATTAATTTAAGAGGTGTTAGGACACATTTAAAGACTGACTTCATCCTCTTTTATTTTCCTGCTAGTGACAAAAGAAAAATAGGCTCATGTCTTATGGAAGGTTTTGTTGAACAGGTTCATAACTTACATGGAAGACATATGCCCAAGTTGCAAATGTTAAGTTTCACAGCTCACTCTTGGAGGGTGATACTCACCCTGTTTCTCTCGGGGCTCACAGAAATCCCTTCTTTATGGTTTAGGTCAAATTTATGATCTCTTTTGGCAGCAGAGCACACCAGCTACGCAAGTCCTGTCTGTACCTATCACAGACCCAAAATTCCTTCATGTGGGTTACGTAGCAGCTAGAGTTTCTAACAGACAGAGGTTTAAAGGACATATTCAGATATGGTGCATCCAGTCTGCCCAACCTCTGAGGGAGATTCTTACAGCAAGACAGATTATGCACTTAACTGCACCTCAATCCTTAGCAACAAAGGAAGAAACCTCATTGATTTCTCCATTCTTAAAACTTAAAATTTTCTATTAGAATTTTCAGTTGTGCACCATTAAGCTTCCAAAGATTTTAAACAGACAGCTTTCCTGTCTAAATACTGAACTCCACTGCAATGATCTATTTTAGCCCTGGATCCTTAGATGAGGTTGTATAGTACTTCTGTCAGACAGCTAACTACCTGTGAATAGCATAGAGAGAAAGAGTGCAAAATAATAATGGAAACAGCTTTAAATACAGGGGAAGGTCAGATCTGGCTGGATGAAAGTAGCCAGGAGTCAATGTGTAACATGAGGGAAACAGTCAAGTCACGGCATTCCCTAACTCTTAACAGAGAGGAAATAACGGGAGAGAGAGAGACGCTCCCACGACACGTGTTACAGGACACTGGTGGCAGAACCTGGAAGATTTAACAAACTTTTGCTGAGGCGTATCTACCCGCCGTGGGACACTGGCTCTACATACGTACCTTCCTATTTGGGGACCTCGGGCTTAACACGTGGTAACGGGTTTATATCCATCGAGTCGGCAGCTGGCATACAGAGCAAAGAGAGGTGGCAAACGCTGTTCTAGTACACCCTTCTTCACGGATTATAGCAGAGGCTATAACCACCTCGGGGCCGCCAGCCAAACGAGCTTCCGTCACTTGGAGAAATGACGAAACCTGGGGAGGCTGGTGTTAAAAGCGTCGTGGGAAAGCAGCGCCAACAACCTGCAGCGTGACACGACTCGATGCCGTACGATCCTCTGGCTCCCTTTGGCTGAGCACGGGGCACTGCGGGGAGACACTTGCGGCATTCGGACTTGCCGTGCGGCTGTAGCTACTTGCCCAAGAGCAGGCAGGCTCCCAGTCAGGGAGGTGAGGAAGGTGTTAAGGTATAGCCGAGGCCAGGAGGCGGCTGGCACTGCTGGCTCCCTGCCCTGCAAACGCTCCCTCCATGCCCTTCACCCCCCCCAGATCGCTCCGGGAGAGCGTTTCCTCTGCTTCCTACCCTACCTGTTGCGTGAGAGAAAACTGATTTTTTTCCCTTGGTGAGTCTCTAGGTCTTCCCTACCTTGGCAGCCTGAGAGCGTGCTGATCTAAGCACCGTGCTTTCCTCAGTGCCTCTGCATGCCATTTTCAGAGTTTTCCATAGAAGGAATGAGGCTTGATGCCAAAATCTTCTCATCTTTCATCGCAACACTGGAAGCTGGGGTAAATTCTGTACATGGAACCAGCAAAACATAGTCACTTTAATTGAAAGCGAAATTTGCACTTGATTGGAAGATGTATAGCATAACTTATTTGAAAAACATAACTCTAAGCTTTGAGCCGTTGCTAATAAATAAACTTACATGCCCTCACCGATCTTCTACCCCAAAGACCCTTTATTCCCATGAGCCACTAGCAGTTCTGCAGGTCATGACTGAGATGCATTGCAATTATCCTAGGGAATCAGTGTTTCTAGACCCATCCTTTTGTGAAAGCTAACACCCTTTTGTGTAAGATGCCAGCACAAATTTTGGGTGACTCTTTGCCATGCCACATTCACATGAAACCCCCCCGCCCCCCGCCTTACATATATTATTCAGTCCCCTGAGTGGAATATCTGAAATCCTTACAGTTCCTGACTATGTCATATTGGTGCTATTCAATCTAAAATCAAGACAGAGAGAGTTGAACAAAAAGGCAATCATGTTTTCAGTCTCTCTCTGTAAATATGTCACAGAACTGTGATGTAGCATTAGCTACTTTGGTAGAAGTGATGCTTTTTCTAAGTACCAGCACCCTGACTGGTTTGTTAGTTCCAGTTCTGCAATTCTTTACCTACTTTCAATCTGATAGTGTCCTATGCTTAGAGAGTCTCACAGTTCACTGAACCAGTTCAGCCTAGATCTAAATCTAAATAAACATGAGGCTGTCTTGTCTCTTACGCAACTCTCATGCACAAAATTCCCAATAAAAGCCTGTAGGATCTATTTAAGTAACTGCCATCCATAGCAGCAGAAAACATAACCGAGTATTGAGGAAGCTCAAACAATAAACTTGCAAAACACACAGAGAAAAAACCCTTATCAAACAATCATTAGGCATTTCCTGAGGAGTCCTGTCTACCTTGGCCACCCATGAGCTCTTTGCCTATTATTCAAGACAGCTGGCCTAAAAAAGGGATCTGGCTTCTGCTTATATTTATTAAATCTGCAGGAAGGGCCCATCAATCACAACAATGGGTTTTAAGTGTTTGCTGGGTGAGAGGAGAGTCCCATAAGCAGTCTTTGAAGTGTCTTTTGCTGAAGGTAAACATCTGAAGAACATAAATAGCTGCTCTTCTTTCCAATGAGTGACCTTGTCAAAGTGGGTAGAATGGAGAGACGGGGGAGGGGTGCCATCATGAAAAGGAAAAGCAATAAAGGATTCCTTATGACAGCAATTTGCACATTTACTGCTCTTTGATATGTTAACTAGATTTTGCAAAATGGAATTCTTTGTTTTTTAGAGGTCCTTGGGCAGTGATAGCTCACAGTCAGAACAATGTTTTGCAATAGGCCTAATGCATCTTCTAATTAATAAGGTAACTTGGGCAACCTCTGTAAATCAGTGACATTATCATTATAACAGGACACAAGTGAATAGTTGTTTATAAGGAAGGAAAGATGCTCATAACAGCAGTATCATTATTTACTGAGCTCATTGACTAAAGTGAATTGTATTGAATACAAGGGGATCAATAGGTTATGGGCCCTGTTCACTAAACTTTTACAAGCCATTTATGAACCTTTGATTCTAGAAAACAGCGCTTCTCCATTCAGAAAACTGGGAACGTAGCACTCACAATTTTCAGCTTTCATACGCAGCACAGGCTAAGACTATGTGATGAAAATTCTCCAGCTGCATTGAGAACAAACGGGCAGGTCAGTAAGTTCTCTCAAAGGAACAATAAAATATTTTTGGAGAATAAAATATACAGACATGGATGCATATAACCACTATGCGAAAGCAAGTAGCTAATAAGCTAGCCTACAGAATGAAAAAAGATGATATTTAGGAATACATTGCAGTAGGCAATGCATGGTATGGAAACACCATTAGAAGACAAAACATGTTGGACCCTGAGATGAGGGCAGCAAATTCAAGATTCTTTCTTGAAAGTAAACTCACTTCTTGTATTGCAAACTACATCACGGTGGGTAAGCATTTTCACTTGCTTGGACACAAGCAAAGGAAGCTGCATTTCAGCAGTAGGTGAAGTGATTCACATAGATTCAGCAGAACTATTTAGGGATGCTATATGCATTTATAAAGTATTGTAGTAACTACACAATATAGAACAGTGAGAGTACTTAGCTCCTTCAAAATAGAGTGCTGCCCCCTGTTTTAGTGGGTATGCCTCCTAATGTTCTGCAGGGGCATAATAAGTTTTTTTCTGCACTTAACAGCAGTATGAGACGTAGACAAGACCAGGGCTGTTATGGGGTCATTTTTTTGTACCACTCATCAACAGCCCTTGCAAAAATTAAGCTTTCTTACTGCATCTCTTTTCAGCCAGCTATTTTCCATACCTTGATCTCATACTAGCTTTATTTCTGTCACTTTATATCCCTTTTCTTTCTTTTGTTACTCTTGAGATATTTACCCCACCTGCTTTGGTTCACGTGGATCAACACCATGGTGTGAGGTTTAAGATGAGATGAGAAGCTGGGAGAGAAGTATCACTGAGTGAACAGAAATAAATATTTCAGACCATTATCCCTACTGTAAGCCTGCACCAGTGCTGTTCGATTCTGGATTTGACTGGGAGCTGGATCTGGTGCATAGTTTATTGCCTCTGCCTATACAGTCCCACATACCACAAAGCTTGTAGCAGAGGGAAGGGGGAAGAGAACCCACCAAAAGCAACGCGGTCTCACCCTGTCTAGTGCTGGAAGTGGCTTACCCCCACGTTAGCCCTGCCTGAAGGTGGAGGACCACTCTAGCCCACCAGAGCTCGTCCTCAAGACTGGTGAATATGCTGGGCAATGTTGAAGCTGAGTAAAGTCAGCAAAAGCCTGCCTCTTCCCTCATCATTCCTGCATGGGCTGCTGGTGCTCACGTAGCGAGGAGTCCTTGTTCTGGTGGAAAGAAGAGACTTCAGCTGTAGATGCTATTACGAGGAGGGGAAATGTTTTCACCTACCAAGAGCTGGGAACGTAAATGATAACCTGAGCATTCATAAATGTCTACTCACACTGAGAGACTGTGGCTGGCCCTCAGCATCCCATTTAGCTACATCAGTCACAGATCAGAGATGTAGCTAGAGAAGTTCTTGGTTTTCTTAATTCCTCCTTTCCATTTCTTAAGGATTTAGCCTTGACTTCTTTCTTGAAATTTGGCTGCAGACTTTTCTCCTTTCCATGTTCTGAACGTGCATCCATCATGGCACGGGCTGGTGTCACTCTCTAAGGAATTGTCTATTATCTCTCTCTTAGCATTATTTCTTTCCATGATCTTCTCCCTGTGAAAAATGTTGCCTGGATTTTTTTGTTTCCTTACCCTAGCTCTCCTTGTACTAGGCATCTTTGCTAGCAAAGGCAAGGTCTAAGAAATATATTCCTTGTTCTGGGAGAAAGATGAATTTATCACTAAAATAGAGATGCACGTAAGCCAGCAGCCCAGTATCTGTGGCTGGCCGAGTAAAGATGATGGGTCTGAGTACCCTTTCCCGTGAGGTTTCATCTGCCTCTGAATGTTGTGCCTCTGGCCTAATCCATACCATTAAAGGGAAAAACACGTAAAGCTCCTCATTGTCCATGACCAAACAATATAATCATCAGGTCACTGTCTGCTTTCTAGTTAGAGAGGTATAATTCCACTGAAGTCAGATTTACACCAATATCAGCAAGAGCAAAATTAGGTTTCCCCTATAGTTGCTGTTAACCTTTATCAGTATCACCCAGTAGTACTGAGGTGGTAGCATTAGCAAATACAACACAAGGCTGATCTTCAATAGCCATTCTCTCATTTACTTTTTGCTGATTTATCGCCTCACTAATGACACAATAGATTTTCCCATTAGTTTATTATTATTATTTATTATTGGTATTAGTGTTATCCTGAAAGAAAATGAAAATAGAGAACTGACCTCATCTCAGCACAGCGTATTATTTTCAGGAGTTCAGAAACACTGCACAGAATGGACAGTTTCCATTTCACCAATGTTCAATCACTGGCATTTGTCTTTTGTATCCCAGAGCAATTGCATAACTCTAATATTGACCTTAACCAGAGCCCTTTGTTTCTCACCCTAACAGCCAAAAGCATTAAAAATGCGTGTTTACTTAATTTGTCCTGGCATGCAGTGTAATTACAAGCAGTTTGTTTTCTCTGTTGTAAAATATGGGCTAGAGAAGGAATAAAGTAATGTGGAAAATTAACATTGTGATGTACTGTATAGTGGAATAACACTAAAAACACTTAGCTGTGTTAGTACTGGAGGTGCTATTTGTGTTGTGTGCAAGAGCAATAAAGAATTAAATGCCTCTTTCTAAACTATATTTGCATGATTTTCAACTGCAGTAAAATTAATCTGAGCTGCCTCCAAGTACGAAAGAAAAAAATCCAAGTGCAAATAGAACTGAGGAGCACTCGTGCAGCCTTTAAAGTTGTACTTTTCTATTTTGTGAATTCCAGCACACCGTTTACTGACGTCTGTGATTCTTACAGAACTGGACCAGGCAAATGCATTTAAAGATTCCTCCGCTGTGCCTAGCACTCACCAAAACTCTGCCTTTGGTGTGGTCATGGCCGCGTTGACAGGACCTTTCTGGTGTGACAGCAGGTCTGGACACAGCGGAGGCTAGTGTGGCAAGGTAGTTTGCTGGCCTATTTGCCTTCTTTGTGTCTCTAGAGTAAATATCGCATCCAATTCTAGCATTACTCCACGTCTCTGCTAACTCCTTCTATGAAAGATTCACTTCGTCCCCTCTCCCTCCTTTAGAAATCTCCCCTTGCCTTTGTGAAGTCCTGAGTGCTGTCATAAGTACAAAAGTATAAATATCAGTTAAGGCCGTTACAGTTAGGAGAGTATTACCTGTTGGTACCAAAATAGGCAAAAGCAGAAAACGCCCTTTTTTCTCAATTTTTTTGCTATTCTTTTTTTTTCTCTGCCTTCTCTTTCATACCTTCTGTGGAAGACTTTAGATAATGAAACAATATGAGTTCTATTTCCTACCATTTATGTACATTTGAAATGTCAAAAAATTAAAATAGCAGGGGAAAAAAGCATATCATGTCATTCCATTATGACGGTAAGAGGATTTTTCTTCCCCCTTTTTTCCTCAGTAAAGGTTTTCCCCTGCAGATATTTGTTGAAAAATAGACCTCTGGGTGAAAGCAAACATTTAAGCCCTGTGTTGTTATTTCAAATTTTTCACTTTTTTTTTTTTTTTTTTTTATTGTGGAGAACTGCCCTGTGTAAAGAAATACACTGCTTTCTTAGTGTAAGACAGCCACTCTCCCTTTGCAGGGAGTGATGCTCAGTCTCCTTGTTCTGGCCTCTGTGCAAAAGAGTTTATCCACTTTGTCATCTGACTCATTATATTTTTTAATAACAAGTTGGGATGAACCTGGAAGACACGGGAGCTTTTAACAGCAATCGAGAAGAAATCCAGCTTTAGCCTACTGCAGACTGGAGCTAGGAAAGTCATTAGATTAACCTCTCTTGACAGGTCAGGCTCAGCAAATATTCTTAAAAATAACTCTTCCAGTAATTTATGACCTTTGGGGAGCATAATCAATAGTGTTAAGAGGAGAGGCAGCCAGACAGCACTTCCTGGTAGGAGAAAGTTTCTTGTCTTTGTAATGTTTGCATTCTGTCTGCTTGTATGCAATAAGACTGACTTGCCAGTGATATCATACCCCTTTTACTCCATCAGTTTTGGAGACATACATTTTTATTGTCAATTTACCGTCTCCTCTGTTATTTCATACAGTATCTAATTCCAACAAAAACCGATGCACAAATGTGATTACAAAGTAAGGGGAAAATGCACAGTTCATTTTCTTCCACATTCCCTCTAACCTCTCTGGATCATTTGAGGGAGAATGGTCCTCTGCCCCAGGATGTCGTAATGCAAACTCTTAAACATATACTTCGTTTTAATGCACAATGAGCTACTCATAGTGCTTAATTAAGCACATTCTTACACCCCCTGAAGATCAATGCCTAGGGGAATTTTATGCTCTGTCTCCGTATTTTTTTCTGTAAGATTGGATAAACTACGCAAGATTTGAACATGCAAGTGACAACAATATTTCTGTATTTCTTAATCATTTTAATGCATTTTATCACCAGTGAGATTTCCTCTAGCCTTTTATATAATAAAGAACATTGCCCTGGCTCTTCAAACAGAGCCATTCCTTCAGGGTTCAGTCCCATTTTCTGAAACTGGAGACCCTCAGGAGGATACATTGATTTCAGTGGGGCCTCATATCCACTGTCTACATGCACACGCTCTAACCACATGGACCTGCCTGAGGCAGGACTACTTGCCCATCTCCCTCCGCAAGGACTTCTAGGAACAGAGGAAAGGATAGAGCGTGTCACACTGTCATATGATATTGCACTTATTTTGACACCATTCGGAGAATTACTGGATGTTGGCTTTTCCAGTGTCCTTGGAATGGAAGATCAGTTTGGAGACTCAAAAGCATAAAAATAATTTAGTGAGAAAATCGTTCCTGTTCACGGTCTCTGGCAGAAGCTTTAATGCACACTACTTCAGGCCAGCTCTGAGCATCTAATGCTAACAACTATAGCTGAGAGAAGGTACCAGCTTTTCTCCAGAGCCACGGTGAAACTGAAAATGACTTTTTTGTCCCCTGCTTTCCGCCTTCATTGCCAAGCTGATGGGGAAACCTGGACAGTATCAAAAGTGACTGCAGACCTCTGAAGGGCACTAGTCAAGGGCATGGGGGCACAGTTGGTTTTCTCCTCAATCCTGCTGGTGAGGGGAAAGTGTGTGTGGCCCTGGAGAAAAGAAGGGCCCCCAAAAGCTGGTTAATATTCAGAGATCATCTCCACAGAGGTCAAGAGTGGTCCATCCCAATGAATAGGAAGTTAGAGAAAAATGCCAGGAGGCCTGTGTGGAGGAGCAAGGAGCTAGCTCCTGGCCATACTGAGACATGAAGAGGAAGCATACGGAGGGTGGAAGTAAGATGGGTAACCTAGGAGGAATGCAGAGACATTGTCCGAGCATCCAGACATGATATTGGGAAAGCTATAGCCCAAATGGAATTGAATCTGGCCAGGGATGTCAAAGACAACAAGAAGGGCTTCTGTAAAAACATAGGTGACAAAAGGAAGACTAGGGATAATGTGGGCCCGTTGCTCAACAAGATGGAGGACCTGGCCACAGAGGACATGGAAGAAGCTGAGGTACGGGATGCCGCCTTTGCCTCAGTCTCTACTAGCGTGACTGACCTTCAGGAATCTCGGATGTCAGAGAGCAGGGGGAAAGGCTGAAGCAAGGAAGATGTACCCGTGGTGGAAGGGGATCAGGTCAGGGAACACCTAGGCAAACCAGACACACATAAGCCCATGGGCCCTGATGGGACGCACCCGTCAGTGCTGAGGGAGCTGGCAGATGTCACTGTGAAGCCACTTTTGATAATACTTGATTGATCATGATGGCTGGGAGAGGTGACTGAAGACTGGAGGAAAGCAAATGCCACTCCTATCTTCAAGAAGGGCCAGAAGGAGAACCCAGGGAACTACAGGCTGGTCAGCCTCACCATGATCCCTGGGAAGGTGATGGAGCAGCTAATCCTGGAAACCATTTCCAGGCACATTAAGGACAAGAAAACCGTATGGAGTAGTCAGCATGATTTCACCAGGGGGAAGTCATGCTTGACCAACTTGATCAACTTCTCCAATGAAATGACTGGCCTGGTAGATGAGGGGAGAGCAGTAGATTGTGTCTACCTGGACTTCAGCAAGGTCTTTGACACTGTCTCCCATAAGATCCTCATAGACAAGCTGTTGCTGTAAGGGGCTGGATGAGCAGACAGTGAGGTGGATTGCAAACTGGCTGAGTGGCCGGGCCCCAAGGGTAGTGACCAGTGGTACAAAGTCTAGTTGGAGGCTGGTAACTAGTGGTGTACCCCAGGGGTCCATACTGGGTCCAGTCCTGCTTAACATCTTTGTTAGTGATCTGGATGATGGGGCAGAGTGTACCCTCAGCAAGTCTGCAGATGACAGAAAATTGTAAGGAGAGGTTGATAGGCCAGAGAGTTGTGCTGCCATCCAGATGGACCTTGAAAGGCTGGAGAAACGGGCTGACAGGAACCTCACAAAGTTCAAAAAGAAGTGCAGTATCTCTGGTACTTTCCATGGAACACAGAAGTTTTCCTCTACAAGCCCTGACATTGGTAGCCTTACCACCACAATTAGCTCCTGGCTAGGCTTTACCATCTTCTACCTGGGATTTTCTGGACAAGTATGTGCCTGTATGCTCTTTATAGTCAGACTGGTGATTCGGAAAAGCACCAGATCTATTCCACATGCGTTACACAGATAGTCACCATGTTCACGTTAAATCCACGGCACGATGATATGGCAGTATTTTTAACATATTGCCACTGTTTTGTGATGAGACATAGAATCTTGTAAATACTGTAATGACTTACAAGGATCAACAAAACAAAGTTAAAAAATATATAATTTTTAATTATGATCTCTGAGCTGTCCAAGAGTTGTTTCCCTAATTACCACCATTATACAGTACTTTAATGGTCAGCAAGGCTGAAGATCAATACCCCCAAAATATGCAGCATACAACCCAGCTTAAGATGCCCAGAAGTAAATACATATGTTTTAAGACTGAAATGGAACATTATAATAATCTACATTGGCTGCTTGAATAACAATAAATAAAACACTTCGCTCAGTAATTCCTGTATCACGCTACTGAAGAACGGTTAATCCATGACTGAAATTTCCTTACCTTGAGTAGATTACGAAATGAATCTGCTCACTTTGAAGAAACAGTGGGAAAAAGAATAAATGACAAACTATTTTAAAAAGCCAGAAGTTTTACTTACTACACTATGGTAAAAAAAAAATTAAATTTTTTACCCTCAGATTAATTTTCATTTTGTAGTTGCATTTAATGGAGTAAACCCGAATAATTTAGATAATAATTTAACTTGTCATCTGTGGCCCATGTGACTTCTGGGAAGTCTTAAAAACTCGGCTTATACCAAAGATGCAATAGTTTCTGTCAGTTACTACTGCAGTGTACTTCTAAGAACTGGAGGAACCCATAAGCAACTAGAAAAAGTAAACAATCAAACACAGAAATGCTATCTTGCTCCTTATATAATGATGTAGGGCGCAATTAAATTTTATTATCCTTTGGGAGGGATTATAGAAGTCAGTTGTGACTTCAGAGTTAGTCATATCATCATCCTAAACATATGGCAACAACAACAACAAAAAAATCAGTGGTGTCTACTGTCTTCGGTAGCCCAAGTAACAACATTCTGTCCTCACTTTTGATAAACTTCAGGACCAATATTTCAGTTGCATTCCAATCCAATGTATTTCCACATGTGAAATTCCTGCTTTCTTTTGTGGAGCATTTGCAATACCAAATCCTAAAAAACATTCACTCGGCAGGGCTGAAGTGAATATCATTAAAGCTTGTTTTGCAATTCTCTAGATTGTGGACATATTTTTTTTCTTGTTTTTGACACAAGGTTCATCAGATCTTTAGGCCTTCTTTGAAAAAATCCTCATGTTTTACAGTCTGTAGTCAACATAAGGTTATCATCCTTGTCTGACTGTGTGCACCATGTATTCATATTCTTATAACGTTTGTCAGATACAACACTGACAAATATAATAAAGGACATCCTCTTTCTTTCAAGTCAAGCTGATTTCTTAGGCCAGCAAGTAACTGTTGTGGTTTAGAAAGCTGAGAAAACGAGAATATATTCCACCGCTCTGTGTCTTATAAACACCCTTTCTTTTCCACATCTTTGTGTATATGTAGATGAATATATGCAATTTTAAGTTATTTTCCCATAGTCATATTTTCTGATGTTGAAATAACAGCAGATCTTAGAAAATTAGAATGCAATTAATTTGATTATTTTTTTTTTAATGCCCATTTTGGGCATTTGCTTGGGATTCTAGCAACCAAGGCATTATTAACTTCTGAGGAAAAAGTCTGCATGACTTCTTCCATCAAGGAGATACTCTTACTCTCATTCAGCACTGTATTCCCTGTGTTCATTGACAGTACTTTTCAACGCACATTTTCAAAAAGAAGATTTTGTCTATGCCGTGCAAACCTATGATTCTGAAATTCAGTGCTGGTCAGTGGCTACTGGCTGCAGTTGAAACCAAACTTTTTCGTATTAAGCCAAATCACTTCTCTTTCCCTGAATGTGTTTTCGCACAAATGGTGAACAAGCTCGTCTCTGCGAAACCTGGCACACGTCTCGCGTCTCCCCGCTGACTGATGGACAGGAAGGTTCCACGCCATCCCTGCCGATGAACTGCTTCGGTAGTTGCTGGTGTTTTCTTTCCTGCCCAAAGAAGTTCAAAGCAGACGGATGAGGAGCTGCTGGACGGCAGTGTTTGTGTTTACAAGAGGACATACCGCTCTCTGATGAAAACCTACTCAGCTGGAGCTAAATGACGGCAGGTGGGCAGTGGGTGATGTTAGGCTAGAAGTAGTAAATCCAGGCAATGCAATTAACTTGTGACGGCTTCCCCCCCCGCCCCTTTTTTTTTTTTTCTGTCTAGATTCTAGCTCTAGATAGACTATTGTATTTGGAAAAGAGGCAGCAGTTATTGATACTTCTATCTCTCTTTTTTTTTTTTTTTTCCAGGATACTTCTCCATTCCCAGCACATTCATGAATGCATGGGGAAATCCTTTTAGCCTGTATTGAAATCAAACAGTTATTCGTACAAAGATTGACAATATTGAAACCATTTGATTTGAATGTCTTAATTTGAAAATAACCTGGAGGCACTTAATAGACTTACTTTTCTTGTAAGCATTTGATTCACAGCTGCTAAAAAATGTTTCATCGCATATGAAACTTGGGGCATCTGCTTTGTCATGTCAGAATGACAATTGGGTAGGATGCCAGGATGACATGGAATAACATGAAACAATCCATCCAGCTGCATGGAAATTGCTTAAGTGTTTCTCTTGTGTGCATAACAGTATCCATTGGAAAGAGAAAAATCTGTGCAGACCATGAAACAGATGTTATCTAATTCTCCTTCTCCTATGAATGCCCATAGGTGCAAAAAGCCTGTGGCTCTTCAGATTCTACAGGAACTTGTATGGCAGAGTTTTCAAAAGGAGAAAAGGCTCTGCAATGACTAGCTGGAGTGTCTATTGTTCTCCACTGAGAGCAAGTGGAAAACAGGGGCAGAGTTTATAGCTTTTCCTTTCTCCTTGCAAGTGTTTATGTTATTTTACAATACTCCCTTTGTAGGGACAGTAGTCTTTTCCATTTTTTTGGTCATAAAATAACAATTCTTTTCATTCCATAAATCAACCCTGAAGCATTTTCAGGTGCTATATCAGTATATGGATAGTTTTTGTGCATGAGAGCTTTATTAACTAAGGCTGAAGAAATAGGGCAAAGAGTAAGTTGGAGATGTTGATTTGAACACCTGAGACAACTTGAATTTGCTTCATGTCATTTGAGTAGATACCAAATGCTGTACGGAAGCATGTTATTGCAATGTAACCAAGTTTTCGCAATGTGGAAAAGACTGCTCATGACATATGTGTATAAATCCGGTCATTCACTAATGAGAGTTGCATGTGCAAGTTGAAAGAACAGGATGGATAATGTGTCAGTTAATGTCTGATGACAAATTAATGTCATGTTTGCATGGCATGAACATTAAGCACCTTACGACGATTGCGCTGGGACAAAGATTTGTCTTGGTGGCTGCAAGTAAACTTTGCTTTAATGAAGAAATTCTGGGACAGGCCTACTGTCTGGTTGCCACTTTACACTCAAGATGCAGCTAGTTTTCAGAAAGCCTTTGTTGTTTGCCTAATGAAGATCTTGGGTATATTTTACACTTAAAAGTCCTAGACACAAAGTTAAGCAGTTCTTTCTTGTTTGCTTAGTCATTTTGCCAAAGCTGTTTACAAGGGAATGGGTACACGATAGCACATATAGCATATGCATATGAGCAGAAAATGGACTTGCAGTTGTGCTCTTAGGGCCTGCTTTTCCAAATACTCAGATCAATCACTTGACAACTTACAGACAAGTCAGGAGTCCCTTTGAAGCAAACCCAAAATCTCAAACCTTTCAAGTCACCAACAGCATGGAGGTACCCTGCAGACTATGGCATTCACCCGCTTAAGAGTATTAGGCATGTGAAGACATTTATCCCCCAACAACCTTATGAAGCACAGAAAAGGTGTAATCTAAATTTTATAGGTGGGAAACTGAGGCACAGATGGTGTAAATGACTTTCTTGGGGCCACACTGGAGTCCACGGCAGGGTGAGATGCTGAACCCTCTTCTGTCACAGCCTTCCTGTCTCAGGGATTGCTCTTCCACTTGTTGGCTTGATGATGCTTTTTGTTAGCTTTGCATGCCTACATTAACTAGGAAAAAGCATGGAGACATCAAGAACTCTCTGGTTTGTTTCTTCAGAAAACATTTGACAGGCACGGTGAGCTGCTGTTCCTTTCATACAGCTTCAGTGGCTTCTCTGCTGTTTGAGAGCAGCTCACAGAGCCAATGCACAGTGCTAGTCTTAACACAGGTTTAAATTAGGGAAAGAGAAAGGTTTGTTTCTTATACCTTCTAACCAGAATTATAGCATGGCCCAATTGTAATGTGCTGATTTTTCCCAGAAGTGTATTGTGGAGCTTACTCACAGCCACTTTTTTTCTGTCTTTGTACTGAACACACATAGATGTAGCACAGACTGATACATTTGTGCTAAGCATCAACATTTGGTAGGGCATATTGGTTGCTCCTTGGCAAACCTACTATTTCTGATATGTTTGAAAACCATCTTTTTAAGTAGCTCTTCCTCTGTTTGCTCAGTTCATTCCAAACCACCAGCTATTTCCCACAACATAGCTCTTCCAAAGCTACTTGATCAGACAGGTTCCTTTGTTACACATACATAGTTCTCATTATGTTAACTGGATTTATAGTACAGCTCCCGAAGTGAATGTCCCTGGATATTTTCCCTGTAACAAAGTAAATTATAATTGTATGCGACTTATTTCAATGGTGAGGTGAGGTAAGAATTAAGATATACTTTCAGAGTTCAACAAGAAAGATAGCGTACCTCCTTCCTCAGTTATGTCTGCCATTAATCTGAAATGGTAGGCCTGAAAAAAAAAAGCCAAACAAACCTGGAAGTGATGAGGTTCAGCCATTCTGTAATTCCTTCAACTTCAGTGGCATATTCTACCATTACCCATGGACTAAAGATATTCCTCTTGGCAAAAAGCCTTCTGAATTAGGATGCATACTTGTTAAAAACTGACTCTGAATACTGTGCGCACATCAAAAGCTTTCTGAACACTGAAATCCCTTATTTATTTTTCTTCTTTCTGTTATGTCATGCACCTATTCCTTTAAATGACATAGACTAGCCACGCAAGAATCAATGGGACCTTATAGAACCCCAGAAGGGCTATATGCTTTGTAACATATTGAAGGATTTTAGCAAAAATATGAAACCTCTTGTAATTGGAGTAATTTTCCTTCATAGTCTATTAATAAAAATTTTATAGCCTCTCTTTCGTCTTTTACTGTGTCTCATTAGATGCCCCAGGATTACTTTTGTTCATAGTCAATGCTTAATAAATTGCTTCTCTGTTGAACTGATTTTCCATTCCATTGCTGAACTGTAAAAATTTCTCATTTAGGAAAAAAAATCCACCATTTTGCTGTAAACTATTTTAGATTTACCTTATTTAACAGATAACATGGATTTAAATTGAGGATTACAGCTGCCCAGGGAAGTGGTTGAGTCACCTTTCCGGGAGGTATTTAAAAGACGTGTAGATGTGGTGCTTGGGGACATGGTTTAGTGGTGGACTTGGCAGTGTTAGGTTAACAGTTGGACTTGATGATCTTAGGGGTCTTTTCCAAACTAAATGATTCTGCGATTCTATGATTCTATGAATAATGAAACTGTTGGTATTATTGGACAGTAAACATTAATATTACCATTATGCAGAGATTTCCAGCCCAAAGAGATGTGCTAGAAATAAGAAAGTAAGTTTTCTGAAGAAGTACTAGAGAACATCTATAGTAAAAGTAAAGTTTTAAATTATTTGTAAAGTTGCAGAGGACAGCAACTGGTGAGTATACTATTATTTTATAATGATCACCCCTCTTATTTCATAGAACATGGACAAGGTCATCATCCAAAGTATTTACAACTCCAAAAATTTCATCAGTATGTTGTAGGAATTCTGCTAAGTTTATACCTCAACCTTTTGTTCAGTAAAATACAAAAACATTTCAAAACATCTTCATTGATCTCTGCCACTGAAATGCAGTTGCTTCCAGGTTTAACTGGAAAAAAGTAGCTGCTAAGTGCTGCACAAAGTTAGGGTGGACAGGAATATTACAGTATCAATTTTATAGAGAATTTTGGTCAAATCTTACCTAAAATTTGGCCAACACAGAACAGTGGGCTAAGGTTTCTTCTGGGTTTTGGTGTATGTGATACATATATCGCAGCTAGCTGTATATACATCCCTACAAGAACTGGTGTAATACTAGGCTAGCTGCTATGGGTTGTTTTGTTTTGTTTTGTTTGTTGTTTGTTTTTTTTGTTTGTCTGTTTTGTTTTGTTTTGTTTTGTTTATTTGGGTTTTGTTGTTGTTGTTTTTTAACTGTATACATGGCTTGGATAGACTTGGATTTTACATTTCAAGATACTTAGCATCTCTGGATGTGCATTACCTCTTCTGGGTGCAGTATTCACTTGTGGAAAAGCACAAAAATCATCCAGATTTTGTTCAAAGAAAACTATTTCTTGGACTAACTGAATTTCAAAATGCTTCCTCTCCAGGACACTTCTCAGGGTTAATCCACAGAATCCATGTGTACTCAAGTTCTTGCTTGCCCCAGGACTTCTGAAATAGCAGAAGTCTGATCCTCTGTTTAGCTGCTTGTTGTAACGCAGTATCAACTCCTAAATTTATAGCACAGATGACTGAGAACAGTTGAGATGTATCTTAAAAATATATGGAAAATACTGCAAGAGTAGCTGTAGCGTAATGTTCTCAAATTGTGGGTTTGCTGAGGAGGGACTATAAATACCTGCAAAACACTTTGGGAGTAAATTCTTCTGGCAAGAGCTCAGGTTTACATTTCAAGTTCACCCCAGAGAGATGATTTTTCTTATTCACGCCATGGATGGTAACTTCAGAATAGAGTTACAAGTTGTTCATTCTCCTGTGGCTTTTTTTCCTGGACTACTTATATTCCTGCAGCTGAAAGGATGAACTGGTGTCTCTGTGTGTGTATTCATAAATAACTCCAGATGTAGCCAGCAAATCTGCATATCAGATGTTTTCCTTCTGTGCTTTAGTCATCAGTATATATAAATAATGTTAAAGCAAGGTATAACTCATGTGATGGTTCAGATTGAACATAGGCATCGTGAATGTCATTATTCCAGGCCTTGAAGAAGTGAAGTTTAATAACATTTCTAGGAGTCAGATCAGCATAGAACTAGAACAGCAGACAAATCCTATAGCCGTCTGTAGCAACAAAGTGGTATGAAGAGGCAGAGTAAGGTTGAAGGCATTTCTATCATTACTTATTAAAATGCAAGGGAGAAAATACAATTTTGCTACAGAACAGCAGAAGTTTATGAGCTGCTCCACACATAGACAGTTTGTATTCACTTCTGAGCATAAAGGCACACGCTTGAGAGATATAAGTAGACATACACATCTGAAAGAGGTGTGTAAATTCAACATGATAGGTCTGCAGCACAACCAAAAAACATACAATGGTACAAGAACAGACACAATGCAACTATTAAAATTAAAACGTACAAAATGGAGTAAAAGTGGTTTAGCCTTCGAATGTCTAAAAATAAAGATACATAATATGCATCACTGATAATTTACTCAAAATATATTCTATCATTACTGAAGCTAGTGGAGATAATGCTTGAGAAGGGAAAAATTATATTGACATGAAAAATGTTAAATTTAATGAGTACTGACTTTTTATTATACCATAAACCTAATACTTGATGTTTCAGGGCTTTATGTTCTAGTGGGTAGAAAAAAAAAAGGAAAAAAAAAAAAGCTGTGAACATTAAATAACACTATACGAAAGAATATATGTAATTTAAATTAGGAACAGGTATTTTTCTCAGGAAAAACTTTTAAGCAGAGTTTCCCAGACTTTGGCAGGTAGCAAGTCACTCCTAGGTCTCAAATGTCTTTTGTATTACTATGCTCTCCTGATCAAACTTTTGATTGGTAACACAATAAAGGTAACTTCAGTGACATAAAATTTAATATAGTTCTGAAGAGCAGCTGTGGATCACTTGGCATGTAGTTCACCTAGCATGGCCTTGCAATCATAATTTTAAATTAAAAAACAGTTTTTCATTTTCTAGTGCATTCCTCAAGTTCTTTCTAGTGGAATACCCCGCTATTCAGTTGTAAATGCCTTCATCTTCACTTTACAGAAAATCATATTGTCTATGTATGAGCAATTCTGAAAATTTTGGACTACAGAGTTTAAATAGTACTACGGGAATATGTCTGTCCAATTATGTTAGGACCAAGACCTTACTAAAACCAGGTGCAAAATCCAGCAACTATTTGAAACACTAAATATCCAAACAGTATTCAGAATTGAGTTAAACCTGCTGCTATTTTATCAGTTATTCTACAGAAATAATCGTGTTGAAAGGAAAACCACATGTGATGACCTCAGGCTCTTACTGAGCAAAACTGATTCTTGAAGAAAAAAGTGGGTACATTAGAATTTTCTCCACTGCAAAATACTACACTAAAGGAGGGGAGAAGTTACCCTTGCAACCAAAAGTGGAGGAAGCATATAGCTGACTTTTCAACATCCCAGGCAACATTTCCCACTAAACATTCAAAACTATCAGAAGTGAAAAGGCAGATTAAAAGAAAGTCCACGAGCAATAATATTGGAAAACTGATACTAAACCAGCACGCTAGAGTTCCTTGAAAAGACCCATAGATCCTAGAACATCTAAGGAAATAATCTTAGTTTAGTCCTTTGCACTGTTCCTTGACTATATAGGTCCTAGAGGATCCTGCTTCACTGTGTGACTTAGCTGAAAATGAACATTGGTACTCCAATCTCTGTGCTGGGATCATATTTAGAGGAATTTTCAGTGTCAAGAGTTAAAAAGAAAAGAATTGTTTTCTGTTCTTGACTACAATACAAATGAAAGGGTAAATACTGTAAATTAAGAGCTATGACAATTGCTGAAGTATAAGAGATCAAATGAAAGAAGTAATATCAAATGTAACTCAGTAAGAAAAAACAAAATGCATCCTGTGAATGTAAACAGATATGATCGATCAATCATTTATGGTGCCGCTTGGTCTTCCTGAGGTTGTGGTTCTAGCAAGGTCAACAACTAGATCCAAGGGCCCTGGTTATGAATCCTAGGTATCCCTTTTCATTGCAGTACACCCAATGTGGATTGTAAAATGTCTCGTTCTAACCGTATGTTTGATTTAGAAATGGGTAGGTCTGTATGGAAGGTGGTCCCCACCACTTTGTTCTTTTATGGGATTCTCCACTGGGCACTGAGATGAGTAAAATACTGCTAGGTTTTACTCACTCAGCATCTTGCTGTTGGAAATCCTGCTTACACTACTTAATTTCGTAACCCTATTTTTAGACCCCCTGCACACCTCAAAGTTTTTGCTTTGGGTGAAAAGACAGTATGCACTTCCTTACTCAAGCAAAACTTCTGCAGATTGTTTTCAGCTGGAGTTTTGCTGAAAAGAAGATGAATATAACTCAGATGAATATAGCCTGAAGAACTGTAGAGAGCACTGTGTATATGTCAGCTTTGAATATCTTGTTACTAGCCTCTTTAAACTTGTCTAACTATATGATAGGGTAGGTCTGTGGAAACCAGAATGGAGTATTTACTTTTAAGCACTTTTACAAGTAAATTCCTATTGCTCTTTCATGTAGTTTATTTTTCTTTTTTTTTTGGTGTGCAACAACATTTATAAAATTAAACATTGTAGAGACAATATTTTGAATATGGAATTGAAAAGAGACTTGAGAATAAACTTGAATGCACTAAATCAGTGCACTGAATGTGTAAGATACATGCACTCTCTTAGTAAAATGTGTTTCTTAGAATATGGCTAAGTAAACTGTCCAAACATTAAAGGAAGCATAAAGCTTAGAAAATAAAAATTTCTCAGTTCTTTTTCAGCTTTAGTCCAAGCTTCTCGTTATGAATAAGCTTAATTGGAGAAACTGTAGGCTGTCATTGTCACAAAACAGTCCTCCTTCAATAAGAAAGCAAAGGTCTTTAAAACAAAATTAAATTGCCAGAAAAAAAAAGAAAAAAGGAGAAGATTTTCAAGTAATGGAAAAGCAAAACGCTTCCTGGTATTTTATTGAAGAGTGACTTTCCGGTGACAAGAAAGAACCCAGGGTAAAATGATTGAAATCATCGTACAAAATGCCATGAGACAACCTCCGTACCTTACACCCCGCTCTGCCAATCTGCCCCCCACCAACAGGAGGGAAGTGATGGAGCTGGGGAGCCCCCCCCCAACCCCTCCCCTTTATTTTTGGCTGGGGAGACCCAGGAGCGGCACCAGCCAGCCTCGGCCCCAGCACCACGGACAGCGGCGGGGCCCCACCGCTCCCGCCTGGGGTCTCCTGCCGTACCCCCAAAGAGGCGCCCGTGGGCATTTGGTCTCATTCCTACACAGCGTCCACAGTTAACCAAAAATTACTTCTGGCATATACTTCCTTTTGTCAGGTCGGAGGGTTTCTTTTTTTTTTTTCAGTTATTCGTTATTTATTCTCTCTCCGCTTTAAAAAACACCCAATGCCACAAACAACTCTCTGGTATCTCAGATGTCACTTTTCTTTCAGTTCTTTGGCATCTTCCTATTCCTACACTCTGTTCTTCTTTTGGTAGTTAGGTTCTCTTTCGTGCCCTGCTAATCCTCCTGACTGCTGTGCTCCTCAATTATCCATCAGTAGGCTGAAAACACTTCACATACAATGCTCACAGAAATTCATACACGCAATTCTCCTTCTTTGTTGGCCGTAAATATACATTAACCCCAGCTGATTCTCCCAACACATATATTTGCTTCATCCAATCTCTCACTGCATTCCTTCCACCACCTTGAAATATCCTATAAATGATTATTTTAATTTTGTAACTTGAAATACTGCTGTTACTGTTACCACACATTCTCTGCCCCAACGAGGGAGATAATAGGCATCAAGTTGACTTACTTATTGGGAGGAGGTGGTGAAATAGCATGCATTGAAATAGAACGCATTTCAAAGCACAATGCTGCAAGAAATGAGGAAAAAACTGTGTTGAATGTGGAAGGACATTTCTAGACAGTTTCAGCCGGTCCTAAAGAAGATACTAAAAAAATCTGAACGTAGAACAAAACTGGGTAGTGGGCCTCATCTCAAGGTGTACTGCATGGTCTGGTTGTGTCTTGAAGGCCAAATAACAGGTAGGGGGACAAGTGAGAGAGAAAAACAGAGCTAAACCATGTTAAAGGAAGGACAAGGGAAAATTTTGCTTCACAGAATTGTTAACACAGCTTGCTGAAACTCTGTAGAGGTTATCACATTTTAACAGCCAGCCCGCTCTTCTGGAAGGGCTAGACAGAGAGTAAAGCCCTATATCCCAATTTTAGGGGGTATATCCCTATACACTATATAGTCTGACATATATTCATAAGAGAAGTGGGATCTCCTCTGCCAGCTCATGTTAGAGCCTAGTTCTTATGGCAGTTCAAGTTCTGAATTCTTCCATGCTAAGGAAGATGGGGGGTTAAGTAAATATGACTTCAGCCATCAGTATTACCAAATTCAGCCAAGTATTTAAGCAAATACGCAAAAAGTAGCACATGTGCTCTGTGGAGTCAGAACCTACAGAGTACTGCACATTTTTATACTTACATATTTATGCAGTTTGAAATAAAATGTCAATCTGAAAAAGTGCAGGTAGCAGAGAATTTAGCTGTGCCTTATACCTGTATTCCACAGATGTTGACGGGTGTGTTGCCCTGCTAGTAGTGGCAAACTAGAGCACGACGAACTACAATAAGGGCCATGTTCTAGATCATGTTGAAAAGGTCTTTGAAGGTAAAAACAGTGAACACAATAAACCTTCTTTTCTTGTAACAGATACGTAAGCTTTCATCTTGGAAATAAACTGTAAAGTAAATAAGCTATTTTACATAGGACACATTGTGTGGCAGACTTATTTGTTTTTCCTTAAAGGAGAGGTTTACTTTGGAATTGAAAATTTTATTTTTTCCCAGGAATTAAATTCAATTTGAATTACTCTGTGACCACACCAGCTCAACATTTTTCTGGGGCATTAAATAGCTGTTATTTGATAGAGACACTTAATGAAAACACTACAGATATTTTAGAGGTATGTTAAAAGGAATGTTCACAAAGCAAGTAAATATCAAATAATAAAATCATGCCCTTGTATGTCATGATTAATTATTCCTGACAAGAATGAATGAGATTTTTTCACCTTCTATAACTATCTACTGAGTTTCCCATCACAATCATGCATATCATAAACTGCAATTGTTTTGTGACTAGTTTTTTTAACCAACATTAATGTGAGAAGTGTCATAAAAGCAAGCATATTATCAAAGCTATCCTGTGGCTGGAGACAGGGTTGGTCCTTTCCTGTCTGAAGCACAGGAAGAACTTCATCAATTTAGAGAGGGAGAGGAGAGGTTAGAAAAAGTTTGGTTTTATCTGTATCAAACAAAACTGATGGTGAGAAACTGAAGTCAGGTCAGAAGAAGCTGTCACAGAAAATAGGGACATTGCTCCAGGTTAACATTATCTTAAACCTTCACTAATACTTCACTGGGAAAACTAAGCTTGGCCACCCTACATGCCAGATGGGTTCTTCAAAGCATGTTCTGAAGCATAAGGGAGACACAAACACAAGGATGTGACATTCATTTTGTAAAGAGAGAGAAATGATTAGGACTGAAGGCCAAATTTTCAATCTTAGGGACCCACCACTTTTCGTTCAGTCTGGGAAACAAGTAGTATGCTGAAAATGGCCATGGAATTTAGATCAGTGATCTGTTTCTTCTGAAGTGCATCTGTATGTAGAGGTTGAGGTACCAGCACTCTTCCATAAATCCAGGTCGAACTGTCTGGAGGTAGGCACCTCCGAACACTGCCTGAAATCAGCAAAGCCCTTCACGTTCAGAACTAACCGTGCAGCTGATGAAGGTAGCAGTGCATGTTGGGCCACCTGAAGAGAGACAGAGAACATTGTCGGATCCAGGAAAGGTCACTCCCCAGACTGTTCTCCTAAACTTCTGCAGCCCTTAGCATGTATATCCATAAATAGAATTGCCAGAAGGGTTCACCTAAAGAAACAGATGTTTCTACTTCCAGACCACTGTCTGCTGGATCCTCACTTAAAAACCAATGCCTGGTTATCTTCACAAGCTATATTAAGTGTCAACAGCAGTGTTCAGAAGTCTCGATGAGACATAATTAACAGCATCCATTCACTGTGGGGAGTGCAGCAGTTCATGCACCTTTTTGTCATTTGTAGTGTGTCTTACAAAAATAATCATGACTTTCCTAAATCCCAATAATAAGAAGAAACATGACTAAGTTTGCAGTGATGAATATGTCAACAACAGCAACTAGATTGTCTTTGAAAAAGATTATTATTATATAGCAGTGTCAGCTGTCAGAACTCCTCGTGGTCTGGTATTCTCCTTTGTGATAGAATTTTTTAACTGAAAATGCTGACGTGATACATGGTTTCACAGCACGGCTGTGGGAAATCACTGACCTGTATTGCTATGCCAAGTATAGCTATTCTTGTATCCAGACTCTGGGTAAAGGTGGATGGACTTCCTCTTCTATTTTTTTTTTCCATGGAAAAATCCTACTTTCCCCATTTCTTTTGTGTTACAAAAAAAATCTTGCAAAATTATGTCTTCTGATGACATTTTAAGAAAAGGTGAAGTGCAGAATGTAAGTCCTAAAGTAAGGTCTCACTATTAAA